>WNYA01002245.1:18523-34008 GCA_019512145.1 Engystomops pustulosus
AGTGGTCTAGAATTGGTGTCACCAATTGTGTTGGAGCAGCTCTGCAAGTTGCTGATCTACCAATTGGAGCATTCTTTATATACTTTTTCCAGGCCAGCCTTACATTACCCCCAGATTAAACAGTTGAAATGTGCAACATTTGGTAAAATCAGGATGGTCTTTCAGACTATTTCAGGCTGATGTTTTTCTCTCCAAAAAGGTTGAGATTTATGAAGACTCAGACTGCCTGGCATAGATTTGGCCTGGGATTACAATAAAATGGCGAACAAGGCATGATAAATTCCCAATTTAGTGTTTGCCACAGGACCAATCCAGTGATAAAATTATTTGTCTCTATTCCATCAGCATTCATGGTGTGCATATATGTGCAATCCAACAAACAACAAAAGGCGGACACTATAGTCACAAAATTAAGTGAAGTGGTCATGCATCAATGAATCATGCCAAAAATTCAAGAACAAAGGGATGCAATAGTGACCCAAATAAAAAAATATTTAAATCTTTATTGAATTTATACAACATACAAAGGATAAAAACTAATAAAAAATGTAACCCATGTGTTACAATAGACACGGTGCTCCTGAGCAGGGCTACAAGGGATACAGTGATGAAGTGGTGTATACAACCTCTATACAGTTTATCGCCCCCTTTTCTTTTAAAGCACTCTATCCCAAATTTTTTTTTAAAAACCTTAGTATATCTTTTCATTGTAGCACATATTCTTTTCACGTCATCCCCCTCCCCCCCCCTTATTTTTGGGGATTCACCTTTCTTTCATTTGCTACTGCGGCTTAGCCATACTCACACTTTGGTTTTCCACTTTAGTATTGGTTCTTTGGTCCCCTGACAGGTTTGCTCTTATCATGCACAGGTCTTGTTTCACCTTTCTTGATTTTGATACTGGACATTCCTGATATGCCCTTTATACTCCATGTGAGATTTCTTATTCTTCTAATTTTTGTTTCTGATATAGTTTGTGGAGACTTCGTCATACCATCAATACCAGAGTGATCTTAGAATCCTGACCAACCCACTCCGTGTACTCAGACATGACCCTTTATTCTACATCTCTTTGAAGATTTTGGAGAAGAAATCCTGCCAGTACATCTAGCCATAGGGTGCATTTTGGGATTAGACAGTTATCCCTTACCTTTTTCCTGTGTATTGCTCTTGATTAATTGATACCTCCTCTTAGAATGGTCGACTTGTCCTCCTATATTCTTACATTGTCCTCCCGCGTTGTTCTTTTTCCTGTGTATTGCTTTTGATTAACTGCTACTTCCTCATAGAGTGTTCGATTTGTCCTCTTATATTCTGCCAGATATGGCTCGCCTTGGCTGACTTGGCCTCAGTTTTTTGTATACTTACTAACCTATTTAATCATTGGGTTCTGTGTCCCTTTGGGGTGTTTTCTCTCCTCCTCCCCTCCCCTGGATCATGCAGTCGCGCTTTACTTTTAATGTGTAATATTGCAATTGTTTAAATTAATTTATATATTCACCCTTAAATTTACATATTTTTCGATATATCTTAGAGGGTTTGCACTGTCAATTAGCACACTTTTATGCAAGTCTGCTTGTATACATTTATGTTTTTCTCTCTTTTTTCACCTTTTTGATCACTGGTTCACTTTTCCTTGATTGTAGTACGGATATTTAATTATCCATGAAATTTACTTGAATTTTTTATGAGACCTCTGCGTCTAATTTCGCTGTAATTTCTCACATGCGATACGCATTGCTTTATGAGGACTATTTCGGCGATGATAATCATTCATCTTTACATACTTACCTTGGTATGATTGATACTTTGTATCTTAATATGTTTGATTAACCTATTTATCACCAGGAGAGCGCATGCGCATACTTCGTCACTCTCATTACTACCTTCATGAATGGATGTGACCGTAATCTTGCGATATTTGACGCATCTTCTACCTGCTGACAATTTGTATTTATGTGTGCGGAATCTCGCGATACTTCGCCGTTTGCCAGTATACTTGGGAGTCCTCACAGTCCCCTGCGAGTGGTAGCACACTCTCGCGATATGTTGCGTAATACCAGTATTTAGGAGTTCTCATTATCACAAGTGTATCGCGATTTCTCCATCGGCGTCTTGCTCTCAGCTTTCTTTGTATCCATAGTTACCTTTTTCACAGGTGAGCGGCTGTGTTTGGGGAGGGGAGTGGGCAGGTTCTTCAAGTGGGACACAGTGCCACACTATATATGCTTTACCTAGTCTACCCCTGAGGAAGTCACATTGGTGAGGAAACGCGTGGGGGGTCCTGCCTCCCCCCACTCTGCCTTCTATCAGTTGTGAGATCTTGCTACTCTTTACTTCTCTTTGATCTATCACGGTTTACCCCATTCATGTGGAAAACTCCACGTGTCTTGATTCATTGCTGCTACACTTTGCACTTTGTTTTCCACCATTCTTGCTGAAAATTGCTGCTATTTATGTACCTGTCAATATGTCATTGTTATTATAGCAATTGTTTAGGGACCCGTGCATACCCTTGTTATTTATTCTTTGAGTTAGCTTGTTCTCTTCTCTTTATTTGAGCTATTGTATTTGAGTGTATACAGGCAGTTTGGAGGGGAGTATCACTGTAGCCCTGCTCAGTACGCTCAGGACCACAGTGTCTGATGTAACACATGGGTTACATTTTTTAGATGTTTTTATCCTTTGTATGCTGTATAACTTCAATAAAGATTTAAAGATTTGTTTATTTGGGTCACTATTGCATCCCTTTGTTCTTGAATTTTTGGCATATTTGTGCAATGTAACAATTTATAGCTGAACTGTTGGAACTCAAAATGTTTTTGCAATAATAGGACATATTTAAACAGGAAAGATATAGCATATTTGAAATGTTGCAAAGATGGCACAAATATAAAAGTTAGTGAAGAAGAGTAAATTTTAGTAGGGTTCTCCAAAACCATCTTATTCAGCTGAAACAAAAAAAAGACTTAGAAAATCCCCCCAAAGTTTATATTCAAACAATCATTACAACATTCTTCTTATCTAGTTTAAAAAAAAAATAAAGATATACCTTTCTATTAAATTGTTTTTGGTTTCTCGCGTTATATCAGGTGCTGCTGGCCATGACTGAGAAATAGCTTCTTCCAGTTTTGTACTGTCTAGACACGGAGGGCAGATTATCTCAGTATTAGACAAGGAAGATGAGAACTCCAGCTGTCTTAGTCCAAGCTCTGCATTATGTCGTGTTGATAAGAGCTGCAGTGCAGAAGCAGCAGAGCTCATACTTGGTGCTTTGTTAGAGGCACAACTCTCTTCTTGGACACCACCAACAGATGATGAGTAATTTCTTTGCAATGTTTCAGAGGCAATTTCTGGAATATCCTGGGATATGACAGTGGAAGCACTTGATATAACATCAGGTGATCGTTCTCGAGTAGGTGAAGACTGGGGAACTACCAAAGGTTCATAACTTTGATGTTCAATGGGAAGGTTAGATGAAGGATCCTTAAAAAAAAAAAAAAAAATCATTTGAATTTTCATGACTATTGACACAATGAAACATTTAAAAAATTAATACAGTAGACTAATAAAAGTAATGTAATAACTAATGTATAAGGAATAGCATTACAATGCTAGCCAAACAATACCAAATTATTGCATTTACCAGAATAAAAATACAACAAATTCATGATGACTCAAGACACAAATTTCAACATTTAAGTCTGAGATAACTCTCATCTTAAATCTTATCTAGTGTATACTCGATCCTTTCCCCTGCCAGGCATTTCTGGAAATGTCACATTATTGGCCAGTTTATAGACATGGGCACCTTCATGCAATTTAGATTCAAAGTGTAGTATTTTATGAACAAGTGTATAAAAATTGACTGATCGTAAAAATGTCCCACAAAGAGAAAATCTGCTTCACATCATCTAAATGATGAACTGTGTAGACTGTATAGCTCAATCATATGTTCACATGAATAAATCATAATTAAATCAATAAAAATAAAATAGACAAAATCTGCTTTTAAAAAAAGATTAAAAAGGTAAAGGCACCCCTAAAATACATACAAACACACACACAAACACATATAAATGTAAATATACACACACACATATATATACATGTAAATATACAAACACACATATACATTGTGGCAGGGTAACTGCCAATAAAACAGATTTTGGGTATGAAAGGTGTATTTTGCCTAAGGAAAAGCTGAACAGATGGCAGACCTGGGAAAGTTGGGTCTGTTTAATGTGCATCCAGCTGGAAATCCTGGTGCAGACTTCCAACAATGGCTCCACCCTGGGGAAGAGACAGGCTACGTCAAAGGCCTATGGAGCTGTGGCAATTAGGTGATACTGTGAGTTTTGGGGGTGCCTGGCAGTAGGCCAGCACCTGGCGAGGTAGGGAACCTCTAGGGCATAGTTCGTGCCAGAGAGGCTTAGGCTTTATTTTTGCGGTTTTGTTTATTTTGTTATAGTGCCGAATAAAACTGGCTGCGGTCAGTTATACCTAAATAGCACAGTGTGGACAGTGAACTTACTTGCGTGCTGAGTTGTGCCCATCTACCCCAGGAAACGACGATCCTGGACCTAATCCCTTACATATGGTGGAGGTATGCTATGGCACAAAACCGCAAACAAATTGTGTTGCAGCAGGATTTAAAGGGCCAGTAGCCCATATGACAGACTGACTCTAAAGATTATGGTGTTTGAGGAGAGACACGCAGACCCAGAGACTGGTGGTTGCTGCTGGTAACACTGTGGAGCTGAAAAAAGCCTAAACAGAAAGCTTATATCTGAGGAGAGAGACATACAGAGACTGCTGCTATTTTTCTTGAGTTCTTGCCATGGGTCCAATGGATGACTTTAAGACACTTGTGGCAGATGATGTGGGAGGAAGATCTTGAAAAGCAGAAAGGTTATTTCCAAAGTGACCTGGCAGAGATTGAAGTGAAACGCTATGCTGCTTGGGAGCAACTAAAGAGGTCCCTGGAAAAACAGACTTCTAGACAACATGGATGTTCTACTACACCAGGTGTTTCCACCTGTATGCCCTACACTGCCTGATGCTGCTAGGAGGCCTGCCAAGCCAAGCGGATGCCACTCCATTGTCCAAGGAGCCTGTGAAGTGTCTGCAAATCCAGTGAAAAACATGGTGAGTGCAGTTGCCAAGACAACCAACTGGATCAGGTATGCAGATGCCTTAAAATGGACTGTTGTGTGGCTGAATGTCCTGCTGCTAAATGGCCTAGTGTGAAAAAGTCTCTACTGCAGAGCAAAGAGGTGGTTGTTAAGGGCAACCATCAGTGGCAGAATGTGGCTGTCTCATCTGTGCAGCAGAAGGAGCCATGTTTGAGGTGCAAATGTGTGGATGTCTGTGTACCTCATTGTCCTCAAGTCAGGAGAGCAGAGAACATGCCAAATAAGACATGCGAGTTGTTGGTGGGTGGAATCCCGCTATTAGCGGACCTGGACTGTCTTCAGCCTTGATGTTTCTGAGGAGCGAACCTAAGACGGGTAAGACTGTACTGATTGATTTTAAAACTGGCTTTGGGACTGTGACTCATTAGCTTGAACTCTGTTCAGACCTGGAGGTCAAGTTCAAACTTGGCAAAGACTTTGCTTATTTAGGGCATTTGTGGAAGAGTATCCCAAATGGTGCCAAAACTGCCTATTCCTGGGAAAAACCTCCCGCACAGTGTTCTGTACAACAGTCTAAAAGAGACAGTACAGAGAAGTCACAGGCAAAACTCCCTGAGGGGACGGTGGGTGGAGTTTCATTATCTGGCAGTCTGAACTGTGACCAAGATGAGTTGAATCCACACAATGAGAATGTACAGGTGGGATTTGTCACGCAAAAACTTGTACTAAAATTGACACTGAAGTAATGTCATGCTTTGTGAATAACCTGCCTTTAACCCATGATTGTATCACAACACCTATTCAGGTAAATGCAGAGTGTGAACAGGCAGGTAAAGGTGCAGCCAATTGTAATGAGGGGGTTAGCTCAAGTGTGCCCCTAGAGGTTGTGGGTTGTCGTGACAAAGATGGCAACACTGATAAGTTTGAATACCAAAAAACAAGATAAACCCAAAACTAGGTATACTACTCCTATTACCAATACAAAATCATATAATACCAAAAAAGATTTATAGGGCAAAAATGTACTCAATTACATATTACTCATAATCACTAAGTAGTGGAAAATGTTAGAAAACTTTATTATTTAATATGGCAATCAAAAAACATTAAAAACATAAATTAAAAATCCACAGAGACAAGAGTGTGGCAATGGTCAACAGTATTTAAACACATCACAAGCATTATCCAATGCATATCGATCAAAAACAATAAACAGTGTATTCAATTTTGGTTACAATCCAGTATATTACCCACCCGGGTGTTGCATAATACCAAAAATTGTCAGCCACTAGGTAAATGACCACCGCCACAGCGGTGAAAAGACACAAATTGCAGAAGCATTTAGTGAAGATTTATATCTGGTACTGTGGGTCCTGTGATGCACTTTTTACAAAGAAAAGTGAATGGGACGTTCATTTTTGTAAGTTTCAAGGGCAAGACCGGAAGTTCCGAAACTGTGGTGTTGGCTTCCATGATTAATATAATGATTATAATGATTAATTCCATGATTAATATAAGGTTTACCAAATATATGACCAGGCTGAAGTTTGTGAATGGACAGGTTGCAAGTGAGACTACAAGTCATGGAATTGCTGAGGTGGATCCTGATTGTAGAGAAGAACAGTGAAAAAACTGGTGGAGGAGTGGTGACCACAGCAGTACATGGATGTGAAGCAGAACAACACCTGCCTCAATTCCACTCCGTTTCTTCTAATAAGCCCAGAGGTAAATTGTTGGAAGAATCTAATCTGCCAAACCAGTGCATGACCACATACAGGGGCAAATGTACACTCCAAACTACAAGCGATGAGATGATCAATTGCAAAATCACCTGCTAGCAGATGGTGAGGAAGACAACTGTGTTATTCCGAGTCTAGTTGTGAGTGAGCTGTGTGATGGTTTAAAAGGTGTTATGAAGAAACAACAATACTCTGGAAAACCTAAAATGGAAACTGAGGTCATGGATTGTGTTGTTCACCAAGAAGGTATTTGTGAAGTGGGTGCTGTGCCAATAAGAACCCTGCAAGTTCCAAATCTAAAGGAAGAGCTGATTGACTTTGAAAAAGTCCAGCAGGCACCGGTTGCTGTTACTTGTAAAGGTGAGCTACAATTATATGATAAAAAGATGGCTGTAAAAGGTGTGACAGAAGAGGAGAATCTGTTGTTAGGTCACACATTACTTCTGACAGAAGAGTACCAGACGTATCAAACCAAGAAAAATTATGAGAGGGCATCAAATGTCTTATCACCCAAAGACCAACTAATGGATCCAGTGTGCGCACCAACCATGAGGAAGAAATCAAAACTTAAAGTAAACTACAAAGGGAGGTGTCACGAAAGGCCCTCGTGATCAGAAGCCGGCTGTATCTGATGGCTGTATCACCTCATAGCCGGCTGTGTCTGATGGCTGTATCACCTCATAGCCGGCTGTATCTGATGGCTGTATCACCTCATAGCCTGCTCCGTACACATTCTGGGTACTCCCTGAGGCCATCAGTTTTTGCTTGGTTTTTTCTTTCCTCCCAGGATATCTGTCCACCTCCCCCTGACTTACTGCAGCCACAGGGTGTTCTGATGCAGGGACAGGGGTGACCATGGGAGATCTCCTAAGGCCTGGACAGAAGGCTTGTATATGTTTGGGAGAACCACATTTAAAACATTTTCGTAACGCAGAAGGTTCCCCACCTGGCAGCACCCTGGAGGCTTGTGAGGATAGAGATGACCTTTCTTGTATGATGCTTTCATTACCTCCTGTGACTGGGCTGGTGGGTTGCACAGAACTTTTGCGAGTGGCGGAGCGGCTTTGTGCATACCTGTCTGCCAGTCGTGCGGCCTCCTCTGCAGTCTGGGGCTCACGATCCATTACCCACTCCTTAATTTCCACGGGACATCTTTCCAGAAACTGTTTTTTCAGAAATAGCTGTCGCAGTTCCTCATAAGTCTCCGTCTCACACCCAGAACTCCACTGATTAAGGGCATGAGAGAGTTTGTTGCTGAACTCCAGGTAAGTGTCTTTGGCCCTTTTTAGAAGGGAACGGAACCGCTGCCTGTAATATTCGGGCGTGATGGCATATCGTGCTAGCAGTGCCCGCTTAACTTCATCATAGTCCAATCGCTCTTCTTCTGAGAGAGAACAAAATGTAGAACTCGCTCTACCTGTAAGTTTCCCGGCCAACAAACAGGTCCAGTCCTCCTCCGCAATACTGTAGGACTTACACATGATCTCAAATGTTCTCAAGAAGTGATCAATGTCCTCTCTGTCCTCCTGGAAGGTAGGGAATGCAGCTGAAAGCTTGAGAAGATCCCAGGCATGACCATCACTGGTGACTTCCCGGTGTTGGGCTGTCTCCGTTTCATAACTCCTCAGGACTTCCTCATGGACCATCTTTAGCAGCTCCAGCCTCTCGCTGTTGCTCAATTCTCCACTGAACATTTTTAATCTTCTTTGAAATAGTTCTTCCACGCGGTCAGTATTGGACCTCTCCATGGAGACTGATGGTTCTGGACACCGGGTACTGACCGTTACAGGAGAGGAGTCTGATGCAGCATCTTGTTCCTGGCTGAGATGTGGTATCAGGAGGGCAATGAGCTCCGCTTTCTTCTTACCCTCTGGCACAATCCCACGATTCCTGCACCACTTCCTCAGGGTGGCCACGGTCAGCTCCTCCAGCTCTCGTCTCCACATTCTGCTCAGTGCTTCCATCCCACCGCTGCCACCAAGTCTGTCACAAAAGGCCCTCGTGATCAGAGAAGACAAGCACTGAGCGATATTTCTTCAGGTTTTATTCCAGTATAATCACAAGTTACATATCAGCCATGTCCTCAGGTAGAGCCGCAGCTTGCTCTCCAGACAAAGGTTCATCAACAACTGCCCCTCAATAACAGTTTCAAAAACACAGCTCCACACCCAAATCCACCCCCACTACCTCTGCTATCTGGTTATCACCTAGTAGGGGGTGGTGGGAATTTATTACCCTAGTACAGCAACCCCCACTGGAGCTGTGGAGTCACTGCGACTTCTGCAGGAGAGAAGAACATTCCAGGACTACAAACCTCCAGAGGTCCATGTTACACACATGATTATATACACATGTAACACAATACAAACCCCATATAGTGACACATCTCAAGCATACGTCACAGCACATCAAGTATACGTCACAGCCTACCGTGACACCCCTCCCCCCCATGTCAGGCAGTCCTCCAAACGACCTCTTAACAGGGGGAGTCCTGAGGCGCCTCAAGTCGGACAGGGGGTGTCCTTAGGTAATAATAATCAGTTCAGCTACACCTGGATGGATGATGGAGCACAGGACAACAGGAGGGATGAGGGAGTACAGGACAGCAGGAGGGATGAGGGAGCACAGGACAACAGGAGAGATGAGGGAGCACGGGAAAGCAGGAGAGATGAGGGAGTACAGGACAGCAGGAGGGATGAGGGAGCACAGGACAACAGGAGGGATGAGGGAGCACAGGACAGCAGGAGGGATGAGGGAGCACAGGACAGCAGGAGGGATGAGGGAGCACAGGACAACAGGAGGGATGAGGGAGCACAGGACGCCAAGAGTGGGAGCTCTTCTAGCCACACAATTGATTTTATTGGGAAATAAGGACCCCAGATTATCCTCCATGTGGAGTATGGGAAAATGTTTGTTAATGATTTGTGTTATCTCACGAAATTGTAAGCTATATGTGGTAGAAAATATGATTTGTGATTTGCATTCGTTGCTAGATCTAATAGTCGTTTTGTCTTTTTCTTCTAATAGTTTTTTCCTGGGGATGTCCTGTACTATTTTATGTGCTCTATCTAACATCCAATTAGGATAATCTCTTTGTTTGAGATCTCCTTTCTTTTATCGATTTTGTTTTTTAGTATGTTCTCTTCAGTACAATTCCGTTTTATACGGACCATTTCGCCCACTGGGATGCTTTTGATAACGTGCTTAGGATGGCATGACTTTGCATTTAAAGTGGAATTTAAGGCCACAGTTTTAACATAAGGTTCCACTTTAACCCATTCAGTGCTCTTAACCCATTCAGTGCTCCGACTCCTCCATTGCCTCTAACCACAGGAATCAAGATAACACAAACAAGAAATCCAATAATAAAAAACAAAGAAAGGCAAAAAACAGAGAAGAAGCGGACGCAAACATAACACAAAATCGGTATCCGCTCAGACAGCAAAAATAAATGTGTCCCCTGTTATAAATCTCTCCAGTTACATCATTACAAAACAACAAGAAGAATTGCTATCTAAAGGACTCAACTTTTCTCCTAATACTAACTTCGATATTTTCCATACTCTTCTGGACCTAAATAAATTTGCTAGGAACATCACAATACGGAAACACTTTCATGATATTAACAAACATTCAGAAAACGAAGAATTGGAGCAAACATATACTAACTCCATATTGTCCCTAAATAAAGACATGAACACATTTGAAGATCAATATCATCTACTTGCACTTCGTCAGCTTAATTGTGAAATGGTGTCTGAGTCGGAACATAACCCGAACAAAACATTTAATACCCGTAATCCTGCATTCTATCCAATACAATCGAGACCGGCAGCACTGGACATATTCCAAGAGAGAGTCGAGAAAGACTTAATTAAATTACATAATACATGCAAACTTGACAAAATGCCAGATAATTTAAGTCATTACCAAAGAAGAGCTATATCGGACCTAAAAAACAACACAGACTTACTCGTCCGCCAAGCCGACAAAGGTGAAGCCATCACTCTGATAAATGCTGGACTATATAAAAAATTGAATGAAGAAATATTGTCGGACACAGTGGTCTACAACAAATTAAAATTTAATCCAACCAAGGACATACAATCAAATTTGAAGAGACTACTACTGGACGGTCTTGCAATGGGCGCTATTACGCAAAGAATTGCCGATTACCTATTTGTTGAATTTCCTGTGGTTCCTATATTTCATTAGTTCCCCAAGATTCATAAGGAGGTGTTCCCTCCACCCCTCAGACCAATCGTGGCCGGTATTGGCTCACTTGGAGAGAAACTTGGGGAATGGATTGATCACTTTTTACAACCCCTGGTTACATCAATACCAGGTTATATCAGAGATACTAAACATATTGTTGGGCTACTGGATGGCTTCAAATGTGAACCGCAGTACCTCTGGCTTACATGTGATGTAGTGGGACTATATCCCTCTCTCAATCATGAAATTGCATTAGCCAGTCTTATATCGTTTCTTCATAGATTTAGCAATTATTCTAATGCAATCAAAGAATTTCTTATCTTGGCAGTGCGTTTTCTGTTGCAAAACAATTATTTTTCTTTTGACAGGGAATTTTACATGCAGAGGTGCGGGGCAGCAATGGGGGGCAAATGCTCCCCATCGCTTGCTAACATCTATATGGCAATCTGGGAAGAACAGTTCCTCTTCACCTCGGACAATCCCTTCTTCTCCCACATCAGGTGGTATGGTCGCTATATTGATGACCTCCTCCTGGTGTGGGAGGGAACGGAGTCGGAGGTGGAAGACTTCTCCCAATACATAAATAATAATGGCATGAATTTGAGGTTCACACACGAGTTGTCCCGGCAGCAGATAAATTATCTAGATATCACCCTTAAGAGCACTGAATGGGTTAAAGTGGAACCTTATGTTAAAACTGTGGCCTTAAATTCCACTTTAAATGCAAAGTCATGCCATCCTAAGCACGTTATCAAAACCATCCCAGTGGGCGAAATGGTCCGTATAAAACGGAATTGTACTGAAGAGAACATACTAAAAAACAAAATCGATAAAAAGAAAGGAGATCTCAAACAAAGAGATTATCTTAATTGGATGTTAGATAGAGCACATAAAATAGTACAGGACATCCCCAGGAAAAAACTATTAGAAGAAAAAGACAAAACGACTATTAGATCTAGCAACGAATGCAAATCACAAATCATATTTTCTACCACATATAGCTTACAATTTCGTGAGATAACACAAATCATTAACAAACATTTTCCCATACTCCACATGGAGGATAATCTGGGGTCCTTACTTCCCAATAAAATCAATTGTGTGGCTAGAAGAGCTCCCACTCTTGGCATCCGGGCAAACGAGTATATCTACTTCCCGTTTATGTTTCCATATTAAGGAGATGTTTCTCTGAAACGCGTAGGCGATTGTTGGTCTCCCCACTACCCTGTACACTTACCTATTGAGCTGCCTTGCTGTATGCCGATGTTCACTTTTTTAAGAAGTTTCCAAATAAATTTCGACTTTTATACTTACGTGGGTTCCGTTGAAGCTGGATTCCTCTCTTTTTCTTGTTTGCATACTACTCCAGAGCCATAGTACTCCGTGCTCACGGATGTCCACGCTGTTACCGCATGCTCTACGATATCCAGGTGAGCTGACACCTTTTTTCTATATATCATATGTTTCTCTTAATAATTCCAACTATCTGTTGACACTCAACACTGTAAAAGTCACCCCGACATTGAAAGAAGTGGATCTGGAATGTTTGGACTTCTTATTGCAAGTAGCTAACTTTTCTATATAAAGTGGTATGGAACCTACTCTGTTTTGGATCTCCTAACTGTGTAATATCTACCGCCCGAATCGTCCACATTGTTTTCGAGTCTGGGCTCCCCGGGCCGTATTCAGATCATTATTATTATTGCCCCCGACTTCTAAGTTTCCTCCTCTGCCATAGACGATAGGAGGCATACTATACAAAGATGGCAGGGTGGCAGGCCGTCGCCATCTTGGAACAACTCTGATATCCACTAGCGAGGGAAGGAGCTTGGCACGCATAGTAATTGCTGGGGGAGCTGTATATAGTGATTACTGGGAGCTGTATATAGTGATTGCTGGGGAGCTGTATATAGTGATTGCTGGGGGAGCTGTATATAGTGATTACTGGGGGAGCTGTATATAGTGATTGCTGGGGGAGCTGTATATAGTGATTGTTGACGAAAATCAAGAATTTTTCCAAATTTTCACCAAATATCTGATTTTCTCATAAATAAATGCAAAACATACCACCGAAATTTTTCAACTAACCTAAAGTACAATGTGTCACGAGAAAACAATTTTAAAATCACTTGGATATGTTAAAGCGTTCCGAAGTTATAACCATTTATAGTGACACAGGGCAGATTTGAAAAAATGGGCCGTGTCAGGAAGGTGAAAAGTGGCTTCAGCGTTAAGGGGTTAAACCTTCCTATAAGAAAGGACAGCTTTCCCGAAATGACAGACAGCTTCCAGATACAAATGCAGTACAGAGGAATGATTGTAAACAACAGGGCCCTCACCCCAATTGTTCCAAATGACTGTTTAGAATCTGCAATGTATTCCTTATATCTGCACAACCTGAATATCTTCACTGAATATGAGGACGCTATACCACCAAAGACCATCATCATTATCCTAACTTGCCCTACCTTTGTGACTGCAAGACCTTGAAGGGAGACAGAATGTAGGGTTTAAACCAATAAGCAAATAATCATCAAGGATCATCTCCCATTGGGGAAACCATCCCAAGTCCGGATAAACATTGATATTTGGAGCATGCTGTGCCAGCGAAACACACAATGCAAGGAGAATATCCTATCAGTAAGGATTCTGCCACTATTCACCATATCTTGTTCACTTGGAGTTCTCAGGAAGGATTCCGACACCATTCACCTTACCTTGCTTACCCGTGGAACAACGGGCTCCCAGCAAAGACTCTGGCATCATTCACATTAACTTGCTTTCCTGTGAACCTACTGTTTCTGGCAAGGTGTGATGCATAATTCCCATTATCTTATGTATCTTGGGTACTTGTGGAACTACTGCTCACAGCCAGGATTAAGGCATCATTCACATTACCTTGGGTACTTGTGGAACAACCGCTCATAGCAAGGATCATGTTATTATTCACATTACCATGTATCTTGAAACAACTATTCCCAGCAAAGATCTTGTTTATATGTCAAGTGGCCCTGCAAACCATAGTGTATTATATGAATAAACCTTTCATATCCTATTGTATGTAGATATAACATTGTTTTCTTCTAAGGTTGGAGAGAGTAGTCTGAATTAAGTTCGGAAACTGTTACCAAACTGCAATATGCCAGCCATGAATTGCAGCACCATGTTATAAGTATGAAAGCAGCATGTGGCTCTTGTAGCTGAAGAGCAACCATATGCTCTGTGAGGGTGCGGTCACACGTTGCAGTTAAAACTGCATCGCACTTAGTTTTGGGTTGGTTTTAGGTGGCATTACTCATTTTAACAAGTGAGAGACATCAAATGAACAGGTGAATGACATTTGTTTTACAGCTTTCTACTTCAAAATCAAATTCACCCATTCAGTTCATGTCTTTCACCTGTAAAATTGACAAAACTGCACCTAAAACCACCTCAACCCGGATTGCGATGCAGTTTTAACTGCAACGTGTGATTGCAACCTGAGATGCCTCAGCACTCCACACCGGGACGAGAGGCTAACCTGCAAGTCGTTAGATAATTAACTGAACCTGCGAGGGTAATTAAACAAAGCTTTAACCTGATGTATTGACTGGAATTAGAGACCATTTTCCCCCACAGGTTAACCAAAATCCATATAACCCACTACATAACATGAGTGTAATAAAAATCAACTTACCACCCGGAACACTCATACGGGTGCAGAGGTCCCTTTTGCTGCCCTTAGCTGGAGAGGACACTCATAGGCCATAATTCAGAGCATGCTTGCTGACAAATCATGGAGCACCCCTTCAGCCTCCTGAGCTCATCTGCTCAATCCAACATAGACGACCCAATCCGACTGGTGGCGTGTCCTATGCAGGACACCAGTACAGGACACTAGTCCCTCCGCGCCAGAAGTCCCATCCCACCATTGGAAAAACATTCACAGACTAGTGAGTTGCGTCTAAAGAGGAGTAGTCGAACCACGCAACTCCGGATCCTGCCTCTGGAGACGCCGGACCCGTCTCCCTGCATACCTGCTTCCACACTGGGGTCACCAGTGTGCCACAGGAAACCAGAACAGGCACATTCTAGTCCCCACAACATGATACTTTTGGGGCCAAGTCACACACTATGGCAACTGTCATCACTGTGGAAATTTAGCCGGGACACGTAGCCTGTGCTGTGCTGCTTTGGACCAGATCCAGGACTCCAGATCTGGATGACCTCCAGCTCACTGGCCGGGATCAGACCATAGTACCTGCCCTCAGACAAGCACCAGGTAGTAATCCTCTTCATACTCAGGTTCCTGTCAGGAACAGGAAACCACACTGAGGCTAGGAGAGAGATGTGTCCATTTTATGCTTAGGCTTCCTGTTCATAGGGGTGGATCCCCCTCTCTGGTGGTGCTGTTGTG
>WNYA01002246.1:1030-45756 GCA_019512145.1 Engystomops pustulosus
GACTGCACCAGCAGCAGAATAGTGAGTGCAGCTCTGGAGTATAATACTGGATGTAACTCAGGATCAGTACAGGATAAGTAATGTCATGTATGTACACAGTGACTGCACCAGCAGCAGAATAGTGAGTGCAGCTCTGGAGTATAATACAGGATGTAACTCAGGATCAGTACAGGATAAGTAATGTCATGTATGTACACAGTGACTGCACCAGCAGCAGAATAGTGAGTGCAGCTCTGGGGTATAATACAGGATGTAACTCAGGATCGGTACAGGATAAGTAATGCGTACAGGGGGGCGCGCGCTCCTCGCAGGGCGGAGGACGTACAGGGGCGCAGGACGTACAGGGGGCGCGCTCCTCGCAGGCCTCGTCCTCCACGTCTTGTCCTTCCATAGATCCTCCAAGTCTTCTGTACCCGGAGAGGAGATCTGCTCGTGCACCAGGGTCTTCAGGGTGACACTTCCTTGTTTGATGGCCTCCAGCTCCAGATCTGGGTTACAGCAAGACAGACATTACAGAGGGGAGGATGATGGGGGGAGTAGTGCACTCCGCACTTACTGGCCCTCTCCAGGTGTTCGGTGACGTCCTGCGTCCGGCGCTCCAGGCCGCTCAGCCGGGTCTCTATCGCCCGGAGGTAAAGCTGATGAGTCTCCAAATCCTTCTTCAGAGAGTTCTTCAGCTGCTGGATGGAGGGCAGGAGACCCTGGGGGTGCGGGAAGAGGGGACAGAGCTACGGAGACCACCCAGACTACAGCAGGGGGTAGAGGGGCCGTCACTCACCGGGTCCAGTCTCTGATCATATCGCTCGTCCTTCCCTGATAGGTCAGCAGTCGGCTCCGGATCACACAGACATCCTGGAGGAGACACTTATCAGATCAATGTTATTGGATCTGCACGAAGCCCCATGAGGTCCGAGCCCCTGAACCAGCAAGGCTGATCCTCAACATATCCCACTTTGTTCTAATACAGAAAGATACTCTCTAGTATGGCTCCACCCCCTGAGAGAGTGGGAGGAGGGAATATTGGGAGCAGGCACCAATTGGCTGCTGCCACTGACCTTATCTGCATAATTACATCACTAGGACCCTCCCTCAGCATACTCTCAGCAGAGGCTGGGGATGGAGGCCATACAGTGGTGTCCGTCCCGCCCATAGCCTTTAATGGCCTCTGCTGAGCACATCCCAGCTTTCTGCAGGAATCGCAGTCTGCTGCGATTTTCCATCCAGTGTGTCCTGCTCGATGCAATGTAATAAATCTGGATGCCCCCCACCTGCCGGTACACGGCTATGGACACGTTCATGGCGTCTAGAAGGAACATATCCAAAAAACCCAAGATGTGAAAGTAGTCTGGACCCCAGCACTCACCATATCCGTCCATAGCGCGCTCCGCTGACCTCCAGCTCTCAGGATGACAATTGCCGCATGTGTGACTTCGGGACGCACAAACCTGATGAGGAACCAGAACTCAGTACATGGGATATTACAGCAAAGCAGAACCAGAACCAAAAGATAAGACGTGGTGTCCTCACCTCAGGGACCACCGCACAGCGTCCCCTGCAGGACAAGCACATCCCCCGCGGCGGCTTAGGAATCAGCACTGTACAGCACATCTGCAAGGGAAACCGTCAGTAGGGCGATGGTGGATGATTAGGGCGATGGTGGATGATTAGGGCGATGGTGATGACCACACATTAGTGTCTCCAGGTCCAATCACCTGGGAAGCCGTTACATAAACCCATTAGACTCCATCAAGAAGTGACCAGAAGCTTCACCGTATCGTCCTGCAGATCCTCACCAGGAGGACACGCACCGACCTACACAGATCAGCCGAGAGGCCGCTCTACCCAATCTCAGAAGGGTGAGGACCAGGACACTGCACGGCCCACCAGGACCTTGTCAGGATAGTATGGGGGGGGGGGCAATGCTTCCCCCTTATCCCAGGGGTCCTCCGTTTCCTCCCCCCCAGGACTTACCTCCAGGAGATCCTGAAGCAAAGGCGCCGCCATCACCATCTTGTTCCATCGTCGTATCGCATCCAAATGCAGGAACAACCCGCGTAACAGCTGGTATGGAGACCTGTGTGTAGAAGGACGGAGGGGGGGACATTGGGGTACACGGCGTCACTGGACCCCCATACTACGCCCCGTGGGGTCACACACTCACTTCAGGGCCACGCGATGTCTGTGCTCCTTGTCGTGGCGTCTGGAGAAGACCAGAGCAAGGGAATCCGGAAGACACGGAGATTCCCGACATCTACAGGATCCAGGACAATCCCCAGCGCGGCCGCCATCTGCAAGAAGCTAAGATAGGGGGCGCCGTCAGGGTCATCCCGTGCCCCACCCCCGGGGTAAGAAGGGGCAGTTACCTCTTCCAGCAGCTTCATACAGTCATGGACGGACGCTCTGTCCGGGGGATAGTCCAGGCCCTGCGTCCGCCTGATCCGCCGCAGGTCACCGCAGCCATGTCTGAGGGAGACGTCCGCCTGATCCGCCGCAGGTCACCGCAGCCATGTCTGAGGGAGACACAAGGACCCATCATCCTCAGGACCCTTCATACTCACCCCCAGGGGCAATAAGTCAGTCCTGGTCATGTGATTAATGCAGAACAATGATCACATGACCCGGGGGGGCGGGGGTGTATAACAATGGAGGAAAAGAAAGCAGCAAAAACGGCAGGAATATTCCCGTACTTACCTGTGAGAGTTCTTCTCCATCTTGTCTTTGGCTGGAAACCGGGAATATTTGTTGTGGAATTTCTTCTCCATTATTGATGCTAAAAATACAATATTACAACTTCATTCGCTTGCAAATCCCCGTATCCAATACATGACCTCAATAACACAAAATCCTTTACCCCGAAATCCAGAGCAAAGACATCACAGAATATACAACTCATTTACTATACTCCAGAGCTGCACTCACTATTCTGCTGCTGGTGCAGTCACTATATAGGACATTGCAGAATCACACGTCTTTATATTGATGTTATAGGACTTGCAAGAACGTCTGTATATGATGTATAAGGACTACGTGCAGGACGTCTGTATATGAGTATATGGACTCCGCAGAGCTCTGGCATATGATGTTATAGGACTCCGAGAGCTTCTGGATACTGTGTATTAGACTATTCCGCTAAGCGTCGGTATATGATGTATATAGAGTACTTCTACCCCCGCAGCGCGTCTGTATAGATTATATAGGACTCTGCAGAACGTCTGTATAGGATGTATATAGGACTCTGCAGAGCGTCTGTTTAGATTATGTATATAGGACCCGCATGAGCGTCTGTATATGATGTAAAAAAAAAAAATATAGACTCCGCAGAGCGTCTGTATATGATGTATATAGGAATCCGCAGAGCGTCTGTATATGATGTATATCGGACTCGCAGAGCATCTGTAATTATGTAATAGGATCCGCAGAGCGTCCTGTATAGTGATGTATATAGGACTCTGCAGAGCGTCGGTATAATGATGTATTAGGACTTCCGCAGAGCGTTGGATATGATGTAATATAGGACTCCGCAGAGTCATCTGTATATGATTAATACAGGGAGTCCGCAGAGCGTCTGTATATGAATGTATAAGGACTCTGCGAGCGCTGGAATATGATTATATAGGACTCCGCAAGCGTCCTGTATATGATGTATATAGGAGTCGCGCAGAGCGTCGTATATGATGTATAGAGGGACTCCTCCGCAGGAGCGTCTGTATATGATGTATATGGACCCGCAGAATGTCTGTTATGATGTTATATGACTCTGTCAGAGCGTCGGTATATGATTATAATATGACTCCGCAGAGTCTGTATATGATGTATATCGGACTCTGCATAGTCGTGCGGTATTGATATATCAGACTCCGCAGAGCGTCCTGTATTGATGTATATAGTACGTCCGCAGAGCTTCTGTATAAATGATGTATATAGGACTTTTCCGCAGAGCGCTGTATATGTTTCTAAGGACTCTCCTGCAGAGCGCTGTAATATGATGTATATAGGCTCGCAGAGCGTCTGTATCTGGAGGTATATATGGACATCCGCAGAGCGTCTTGATATATTAATAGTAATAGGACTTCTACACTCAGTAGCGGCGGTATATGATGTATAATAGGACGACCGCATAGCGTCTGTATAGGATGTATATAAGAACTCTGTCTTGACTTCTGTTTCGCCAAACTCCAGGGGAAATATGTTCGACTGGTGCCAAGACAGTTCTCCTCTCGGTCGTGTAGTGTCAGATGACAACGTGTAAACAGTGGACTCATTACTGCTAGCGGACATTGCAGCCCGCCCGCTGCAGCAGGACCTCCCCGGCGCCAGATCTATATCAGATTCCACATATAGGAAATCCGGTTTTTTTTTTTGAATGAATAAGAAAGTCCTAGAAATTCTGCTCCAAATCTGTTATGTGTTAGTCACTGAGGCGAGGGGGAGGAGCTTCCCCTACAGAAGACCACCCTATAATGCGTATGACCCCTATGTACAGATCTAGGGAAATTTCCCTGTTTATGTGGAACTCAGATGATAGATATACTTTCCTCATGATCAAATGTCTTCCCTTATTATCCACTTCAGCATCATCTACTTCCTCTTCGGGCAGCTGTATCATAGTCCCAGTAAGTTCACAGCTGTATGTATATAGTCCACAGCTGCATGAAAGAAAATCAAACTGTGAAGTCAGGTGTTAACTGGTTGTATAAAAGTCAATGGAGACTTTTCAACACTTAAGTCAAGCTCTCCCCACCTCTGAATGCCTCCATCATGGCGCTGGACTCATGACATCTGGTAAATGGATGTCCCTTGACACAGGACCAATCAATTACCGTGAAGGGGGGCTTCTTGAGGCAAGGAGAGCTTGACTTCAGTGTTAAACTCTTTCTGCGTCGTTGCTTCATAAAAATAATTTACAATCACTTAAATAAAAGTTGATTTTCTGATGATGCCCCCCGCACCAGGCCATGTAATACCCAAATCCAGAGCTGCTCAGCTGCTTAATAACTATGACTAGTGGGTTTATATTGACCGATTTCTGAATGACTGGTTCCGCTTTTAAGTTCTCATTAATCTTCTTCGTCTTCCCCTTCCGCATCTCAAACCGTCAACCTCGTAAGTTCCCAATCAGTCGGCCTTCCCCTTCTGGCAATCTCCAAATATACATTTATCAGTATCGTTCCCAGTCAATCCCTCCCAACCTGCAGCTGTAAATATAGTCCCCAGTAAAGTTCCTTCCTGTCAGTCTCCTTCCTTCTCCTGAGGGACATGATCGGGGACAATAGTTTACAGATTTTGGATGGAAGCGTGAGACCTAAAAAGTGGGACTAAATTTAGAGCTGCCATATCGGAGTGGACCCTCTGTCGAATGGACCTGGAGACCATTGGGGGGTGGGGCGCCTGATAATCTCCCGCCCATAGCTGTCTTCATGTGCAAAGGGGAAAGATGACTGAAAAGTGGAATTGTACTGCGGACTATATATCCAATCGCTGTCAGAAGGGGAAGGAGACTGACTGGGGACCAGATTTATACCTGACACAGGAGAAGAGACTGACTGAGAAGCTATATGGATCTATTTAAGAGCTTGCCATAGAGGGAAGGACAATACGTACACCTCACCGGCAACCGGCCACGTTTAATTAGAGTGTACCACACTGCTGTCAACGCTCGTTAACACACCTTTAATTTTCTAATCAGTCCAATCTACATGCTGCAGTGCATTAGGCATGTGTGACATGGTCACGACAATCTCCTCCAGTTCTCCCGATCATCAGTATGGGGGAAGAATGGATTTGTGGCCTGTCACCGTTGGCATGGTTGTTGGTGCATAAGGGTTCATAATTTTGGCGTCAACAACATGAATGCTGGATCCAGCCTGCATCCTGCCCATTGTATTCAGCCGCTGTCAGGCTGGTGGTGGTGGTTCATGGATCCATCCTGCCCTTGTTTCATCAAGCGGCTCAAGCTGGTGGTGGTGGTTGTCATGGATCCATCCTGCCTTGTATCCCAAGCGGCTCAGGCTGGTGCGTTAGGTGTCCATGGATCCATCCTGCCTTGTATCAGCGGGTCAGCTGGTTGGTGGTGGTGTCATGGATCCATCCTGCCTTGATAAAGCGGCTCAGGTGGTGTGGTGGTGTCTGGATCATCCTGGCCGTGTATCACGGCTCAGGCTGGTGGTGGTGGTGTCATGGATCATCCTGGCCTTTGTATCACAGCGGGTCAGCTGGTGGTGGTGTGTCATGGATCCATCCCCGCCTTGTATAAGCGGGTCAGGCTGGTGGGTGGTGGTGTCATGGATCCATCCTGCCTTGTATCGCGGGTCCACGCTGGTGGGTGGTGGTGTCATGGGATCCACCCTGGCCTTGTTCCATCGCTCCGGCTGTGTGGTGTGTCATGGATCCTCCTGCCTTGTGCAGCGGGTCAGGCTGGTGGTGCTGGTGTCATGGATCCATCCTGCCTTGTATCAGGGCGGCTCAGGCTGGTGGGTGGTGTGTGTCATGGATCCATCCTGCCTTGTACAGCGGGTCCTGCTGTTGGCGGCTGGTGTCTATGGTCCCCTCCTGCCCTTGTACAGCGGCTCAGGCTTGTGCTGGTGGTGTCATGATCCATCCTGCCTTGTATCACAGCGGCTCAGGCTGTGGTGGTGTTGTCCATGGATCCATCCTGCTTGTACAGCGGCTCAGGCTGGTGTGGTGGTGTCCTGGATCCATCTGCCTTGTATCAGCGCTCAGGCTGGTGGGTGGTGTGTCATGCTCCCATCCTGCCTGTATCAGCGGCTTCAGGCTGGTGGTGCTGGTGTCATGGATCCATCCTTCCTTGTATCAGCGGCTCAGGCTGGTGGTGGGGTGTCATGGACCATCCGGCCTTGTAATCAGCGCTCAGCTGGTGGTGGTGGTGTCATGGCTCCATCCTGTCACTTGTATCAGCGGCTCAGGCTGGTGGTGGTGGTGTCATGGATCCATCCTGCCTTGTATCAGCGGCTCAGTGCTGGTGGGTCTGGTTGTCCATGGATCTCCTGCCTGTATCAGCGGGTTCCAGCTGGGGGTGGTTGGTGATCATGGATCCATCCTGGCCTCTTGTATCCGTGGCTCAGGCTGGTGGTGCTTGTGTTGTCATGGATCCATCCTGCCTTGATACACGGTTCGGCTGGTGTGTGGTGGTGTCATGGATCCATCCTGACCTGTGTATCATTGGCTCAGGCGTTCTGGTGGTGGTGGTCATGGATCCATCCTGCCTTGTAAAATATCACCGGGCTCATACGCTGGTTGTGCTGGTGTCAATGGTCCTACCTTGCATGTAGCACTCGGCTCAGGCTGGTGGTGGTGGTGTCATGGATCCCATCGGCTTGTCTCAGCGGCCTCGTCTGGGGGTTGGTGGGTGGTCATGGATCGCATCACTGCCTTGTCTCAGCGTCTCAGGCTGGTGGTGGTGTTGTCCATGGATCCATCCTGTCTTGTATCACGTGGTCAGGCTGGTGTGGTTGGGACGTCATGTGGATCCATCATGCCATTGTATTCATCGGCTCATGCTGGTGGACTGCTGCGTGTCATGACTATCCTCCTGGCCGATTTGGTAATCACAGCGTTCAGCTGGTGGTGGTGGTGTCATGGATCCTCCTGCCGCCTTGTATCAGCGGCTCAGGCTGGTGTTGGTGCGTTTCATGGATCCATTCCTGCTCTATTTTGGTTATCAATCAGCGGGGAGCTCAGGCTGTGTTGGTGGTGTGTGCATGGACATCCACCTGCCTTGTATCACGGCTCAGCCGGTTGTGGTGTAGTCATGGTCTGTCTCTCCTGTCCTTGTATCAGCGGGTCAGGCTGGTGGTGTGGGTGTCATGGATCCCTCCTGCCTTGTATCATCTGGTCAGGCTGGTCGGTGGTGGGGTCTGGATCCATCCTGCGTTGTATCAGCGGCTCAGGCGGTGGTGCTGGTGTCATGGATCAATCCTGCCTTGTATCAGCGGGTCAGGCTGGGGTGGTTGTGTCATGGTTTTCTTTGGCCCCTTGGAGCAACGCCACAGCCTACCTGAGAGTATGTTGGCTGCCCAATGGCCATCCCTTTATGAGCACTGTACCCTTAACATCTGATGGCCTACTTTCAGCAGGAAAGGCGTCCATGTCATAAAGCTGGAATCAATCCTCAGAACTGGTTCTTGAACCTGACAATGAGGTCACTGGACCAAATGGCTCCACATCACCAGATCTCAATCCAATAGAGCATCTTTGGGATGTGGTGTAACGGGAGATTCGCATCATGGATGTGGCAGCCGACAATCTCTGTCGGCAACTGTGTGATGCCATCATGTCACTATGGAGCAAAATCTCTGGGACTTCCAGCACCTGGTTGTGCTATGCCACGAAGAATTGAAGGCAGCTCTGAACGCAAAAGGGGGTCCAAAACCCTGTACTAGCATGGTGTACCAAAATAATAAAGTGCGTGATGTATGTATACAGCTAGCATGTCAGTCCCCCTCTGCAGCTGTAATATATGGTCCCCAGTAACCTTCCTCCAATTATGTGGTAACAACCTAATGGGGTCCCAGTAAGTGACATGTGACATCCCAGGACACGGCTTGGATATTTAGAGGACAGATGGGGAGTTTTCCATCCTGATGGTTGAATAGTGACAGAAGTCCTGACGTGGAGGCCTTGTTGTTCCGTCACCGCCCTGGTGTCAATGTATTCGTGATGTCACCAGGGGTCAACACAGGAATGCACCATCATGACTTTCCATCATAACATTGCATTCAGTCTTATCAAGATCTTCTGCTTGCTGGGCAAAGTGCAAGTATTATTACAGATTCTTGCCTTACACAGAATGCAGGGTTGTTTCAGTGTATCGGAGCTCTGGCCTTAGAGTTGTAAGGAACAGTTGTCACCCCTTTCATGTTATCTCTCCTCTTCACAGCAAGCATATAATGCTGAGATTGTTCTTGATGTGATGTGTGTGTGTTTGCAGGGAGGACAGACGGCGCTGAGGCGGGGGGTCAGTCACGGACCGCTCGGACATGGTGAAGGTTCCCTGCTGGACTGCGAGGGCGGACGTGAACCTGGCGGCCGAGAAATGGAAAACCGCTCTGATCATCGCCTGCAATTGGGAAATCTGAGCTGGCACTACTGCTGGCTACTCAACCCAACACTGACTGCCGGACTGGACGGATAATTGTAATCAGGAACCCTGGGCCCAAAATATCATGTGTTGGGGGTACCCTTTATACAGTCATCCATAATTATTATCACGTGTAATGTGTCCTGCTCCTTATTGTTAGCCCAGATTTCCCAAGTCCGGTCCCATATTTGGGGTCCTGGTCATTTATTTATTTGCCCCACCCTATTAGTGGCTTAGATTTTCTTGTGTCTGCCGAACATTTTACATCATTTTTTTATAGGAGCTCCGGTAGATGTGATTGGAGCCTGAGGATGTATGTAAGGGATAGCTGCATATGGCAGTATTATCTAGGACAATGCAGACATTCCATATACTTGTATGAAACCACTCCAGACGACTGGCCAGGCGGCCCCCCCCCTGCACACACACATTCCCCTGGTTGTGAACTTCATCATATGTGACAGGAGTCCTGCCCATCGTGTGCGGCTAATGCGGGGGGGGGGGCCTAACCTGAGCCCAACCTCCCCCCCCCCCCCCCTGCAACCTCCATATACCAGGTATTATCCCCCTGTTTCCACACCTCTGCCCTCGTCACCTACCTGGCTCACATAATCTCTGGGGCAGATAACCTGGAATGCCCGGTACTGTGGCAGCCTGGCAGGAACGTGCACAGAACAGCCATATAGTGAGTGCAGCTCTGGGGTATAATACAGGATGTAACTCAGGATCAGTACAGGATAAGTAATGTCATGTATGTACACAGTGACTGCACCAGCAGCAGAATAGTGAGTGCAGCTCTGGGGTATAATACAGGATGTAACTCAGGATCGGTACAGGATAAGTAATGTCATGTATATACACAGTGACTGCACCAGCAGCAGAATAGTGAGTGCAGCTCTGGAGGTATATACTAAGAGTAAAACATACAGATCACTGCATATAACACTGTACAAGCTGCTGGCCCAGAACTCCAAAAAACTACAGTGAGATAAGAACTTGCTGTCTGCCACCATTAGAGGGAGCTCTAGCACATCAATGCAGACAGTAGATTGTTCCAGAGCTCCCCCTAGTGCCGACGTATAACATAACTGTCTATACAAGATATTTGGAGTTCAGATTCAGAAAAAATGGAAACGACTAGAAATGTAACAACCTGCTGGGCAGAGGTCAGTGCCCTGCCCCACCTTGAAACTGCAGAATCTCTTTAAAGCTCTATGTGACAATTCATACAAGGCACATATGGAGAATCTTCTCCGTGCATGTGGATTAACTATTGCTATGCTGATCAAATGCAACATGGCACCGAGGAGAACAATACAATAAAATACTGCAAACAGGGGAGACGAGCACAAATCCCTTCTCTGCTCCTTGATCACATGACTGAACCATCTGTGCGGGTCTGTGATATCATATTATGATACTTTTTATGTATTATAAGTATGTGACCCCCTGACACAAAGGAGGAAATACAACCAATAGTCAGACCCATCGCTGTGAGAATGCAGTCACCCATACGGCTGGGCTGTGGGGATCATGCGGGACTATCTTGTATCTGTGGTTCTTCGAGCATCTGTGGGACGGTAATGGGGTGCAAGTCTCTCACCCTATTGGGGTAAGTACCCTCCTTGCCTCACACTTTGAGGTAAATAAGTCTTTTGCTGGTCACTTGGAGCGTCTCCTTGTGGCTGATCAGGATCCTGCTCAGAAGTGAAGTCTAGATTGTTTTGTCCATTACTAAACCCGGCGAGATGCAGGACCTGGGCCTTCGGCTCCTGAGCGGATGATGGAGGCTCCTGTCCTCTACCCCCATCCTCCGGAGTAAAATTCTGCTTAAAATACTGGCTGGGGGGCGGAGTCTCAAGCTCTTCCTCCACCTCCTGTGGCTGCTCATCAGGTCTCTCCTCGGATATGAGCAGTGGCTGGGTGGACTCTGAGCGGGAGAATATGGGGGTCTGTCCCTGGTACCCGCCCATAATCACGGTGGAGTACTGCACGGTGCTGGAGGTGTTCTGCGCACAAGAGATGCCGTCACTATCAGAGACGCTCAGCCGTGGTGACGATAAACACGAGGAGCCCCCGATGCCGCTGCTCAACCCCTCCGACGTGTTCTTCTTTATGGTATCCGTTGACTTGAGGTCGGGGTCGCTGTAGGATTTCTGCTCATCCTTTGTTATTTCCACCACACTGACGTCTGTGAAGGCGCCGTCCTGAAATGCTTGCGGTTTGGACTCGTGCTGCAGGGAGGAAACAGAGAGTGAGATTTACTGCGGATGATGGGTGTCCTGCTGCAAGTACAAGAGCCGCCTTCAATGGAGTCCTAATAATGAGGGGGTCACAAAAAATACAGTTTTGCCCTAAAACAACAACATCTCTATACATGGATCTCATCTGGTATTGCAGCTCAGCTTTATTCACTAGGGATGAGAAGCAATTCCAGACACGACCTGTTGGTAATCATGAAACAACCCTTTCACACTGATGACAGAGGGTCGTCTTTGGGAGAAGAATTAATTAATCCAAAAACTGCTGCAAAATATGCATCATGGTATCTGTTTCTATAAAGATGCCCCCAATGCTATCACGGCAGGAGATGGACCCCCAGTCCCATGTCATCGCATGGGGTATAATGCACCAGGAACCTGCAGGCTGGTCTGTGTTCTTACCCGGGTTGGGGTCTGCTGGGACCACTGAGCAATGTTACTCTTAGAAGGGTCCGGGACATTGGGCCAGATGTGTTTCTTAATCCTAGAAGAGACAAGAACATCATGTGACACGTGTGCATCTATAGGGTGATATTACACATACAGAAGCCCACCCGCCTATAGAGTGATGAGATGTAAGACACTGCTCCATTGGAGGGGCTTCTGTACATGTTACATGGGAGAGGGTTAATACCAGCCCTACAGAGGAGATGACACATAGACCCCCTGGCACCTGCGGTTACATACAGCAAGGTTGGGGTGTGATACTCACTGCTCTCTCTTATTACAAAACAAGAAGCAAAGGACGAGGATGAAGACCAGGAAGCCGAGGCAGGATGACACCACGATGGCTTCCACCTCCCCTTTATCTGCAAGGAGAAGGAACATAACAGATCTGACTCCTGGTAATCAGACAGGATGATGGTCTATAATAATGATGTCACACGGCCCTTACCAAACGGCATGGTGGTGAAGCTGAGCGGGAGCCCGGCCTTCCCTCCTTTCTCTGTGTGTGCGGTCACGGTGACGCTATACGGGGTTTTTGCAGCCAGGGATTCCAGCGTATACTCTGTTACCGTCGAATTAACCATGATAACTGAGTGATAAGAAAAGCAAGGGTTAATCTGTGTGCACCTCTGGCCGACCTGACCTCCTGCACGCACAACCTATGGATATAACTGGACCGTGTGCAATGCTTCCTTCATCCGGTGGAGGGCGCTGGTGACTGTGGTCATGTGCCAGTTTCGGCCCTCGTTTAGCACCTCCTACTGGTAATGTGTTAAAGGGATGCTTCATTAGCTGGCATACTGGTCCAGAGTCACTTACCTTTGGCCGGGCCATAGTTGTCCCCATAATGTATTGTGTAATTTGTGATGAAACCATTCTGTTTTTCTAAAGGGACGGGTTTCCACGATAGGGCGACCCGCGTCTTTCCGGTGGATTTTGTGTGGACGATGGGCCCGATGCCAGGAACTGTGCACAACACAAACAGCACATAAGATTACCCTCACATCTTGGGGGCACAGTAAGGGGCTCGCCTAAAGATCCTTACCTCCTTGCTGCAGGTAAGCGGCCACCATGCTGGAGTGCTCCTGCCCGTCTCTATACAACGGGTTCAGTCTGATCAGGTAATAGACGTACGGCTGTATGTCACCTGGAAGCAAAGAGCAGGAGAGAAGTTGGAGGTGACCCCTGGATTCACCAATAATGTGCAGGACCAATCCCCCAAAACCATCCCTGTTCTTACCTCTCAGATATGTCCTCGCCACGTTCCCCTGTTCCCTCTGCCATTCAATGTGGCAATCCATGGTCTCAGAATTACTGCACCACTCGATCACATAACCCAGCGCCTGCACCACAGGAGTCCACTCCACCCAGAGCCGCCCGTCTTCAGGGAACGCCTTCAAGTTCAGATCTGGCAACTGCACAACTACAAGCCAAGAAACACAGCAGAATAGTGAGTGCAGCTCTAGAGTATAATACAGAATGTCAATCAGGATCAGTACAGGATAAGTAATGTCATGTATGTACACAGTGACTGCACCAGCAGAATAGTGAGTGCAGCTCTGGGGTATAATACAGAATGTCACTCATAAGTAATATCATGTATGTACACAGTGACTGCTCCAGCAGCAGCATAGTGAGTGCAGCTCTGGAGTATAATACAGGATGTAACTCAGGATCAGTACAGGATAAGTAATGTCATGTATGTACACAGTGACTGCACCAGCAGCAGAATAGTGAGTGGAGCTCTACAGTATAATACAGGATGTAACTCAGGATCAGTACAGGATAAGTAATGTCATGTATGTACATAGTGACTGCACCAGCAGCAGAATAGTGAGTGCAGCTCTGGGGTATAATACAGGATGTAACTCAGGATCAGTACAGGATAAGTAATGTCATGTATGTACACAGGGACTGCACCACTAGCAGAATAGTGAGCGCGCAGTGATGTGAGTGGGTGCTATACCTTTTTTCTTCTTAGTGGATGGGATGATGAGTGTGGATGGGGGAGAGGAGCCCCGGCTGTTGTAGGCAGTGACGATGACTTCATAGGAGTCTCCGGTGACTGTGATGTCACACGAAGTTTCCTTCACAGCGAGTGAGTCGACCTCTTCTGACCCTCTTTTTATGGTCAAGTTGTATCCCAGGATTATCCCGTTTGCATGAGACTTTAAATCCTAAAAAAAAATAGAGACAGATTATTCCCTGTCCCGGGAACAAGCTGCAGAATCTGATCTTTATGTCAGGAATTGTTTTTTAGAGAAAGTTTTAACCACAAACATTCACTTTTGGCATTTATTCCATTATATATTTTCCGAAAAGAAAGCCTTGGATACAAAGTTGCATGAGGGCGCTCATAATACTAAAGTGTAAGGAACATTGTAGCTGCAGTGGAAGGGTTGACGCTGCGGGTACCTACCTTCCACATCAGTGTGACAGATCTCTTCTCATCAGTGCCACCTTTGCTGATCTTCCTCCATAATTCTGGACCTTGAGATGGTTCTGGAGGATTTAGAGAAAAACATCAGACCGGTAACGAAGTTGGACCTACGTCTTTGTTCAACCTACTGCAATGTTTTTAATGTTTCCATTAATGGAGCTACGCGAGGGCTTGTATTGTGTGGTTGGAGCTGTAATTTTCATTTGTTCCCTGATACTCTATATATAAAATATTTGGGAAAGGAGGTGACAATAAGGTTTATCATTTGTGTAGGATCACTACTAACCACGGCATCTAGGGGGTTGAACACCGATGACCAGTGTAAGAACTGACAGTGGTCATGACAGCGGGACCTGTGCAGATGCCAGGATGCACTTGGGGGCTCAGAGATGAGAAACTGGGCAATAACGAAATGGGGGTAGTGGGTTTACATTTTAGATTTGGCAGGTGGGGGGACAGCTAATGTGGAGATCACATGGCACAGCTTTTTAGGTCATGTGATCACAGGAACATAACTGTACAGAACCTGGATGTATGGTTACATAGTGGTGTGAAGAACATCCAATCCCATGTGCGTTATAGCCATATGTTACCCCCCTTGCATGTCCCCACCTAACCACTAATGTCACATGGCCATGGCCACACATACTACTTACTAGACTCTGCGGTGGTGGCGCTATACTCCTTGCTCCACTCACTCCAGAATCCGCCTCTGATGGTCTTGCAGCGCATACTGATGGTGTAGACGGTAAATGACTCCAGTCCTTGAAGCATGAACGAGCTTCTAGGGTTTTCTAGATCTTCTGATGGCACCTGAAGGGGCAAATAATAATTACTGTTTAATCTGTATGTAGTGAGGAGCTCTCCCCCTAGTGGTGGCTGCACAAATCTGTATGTAGTGAGGAGCTCTCCCCCTAGTGGTGGCTGCACAAATCTGTATGTAGTGAGGAGCTCTCCCCCTAGTGGTGGCTGCACAACTCCGCCCTCTGTGTTGAGACCTGCACCATAAGGACTGATACATGTGGCAGATGAGGAGACGCACAGAATAGATGTAGCAGGATTGTTGCAGGTCTGTCCAGCTCAGATCTGTATTCTACAGGGATAAACAGCTGGGACTTGTAGTCCTACTATAGCACAAAATGTTATCGGCACATTCCATACATTGTAATTCCCTCTAATTGTATCTTTCCACCTCAGACTACATTATTAAAGGGATCCGTCTCCCCCACAGACCCTGCCCGTGGTTTGGGTAGTCACTGAGTCTACAAGCTCCACCCCACAGACTCAGTCAGGTATAAGCCCGCCCCTTAGACTCCACAGCACCTCATGCATATAGAATGTGTGTGGTATCACAGCTGATGCAATACCAAACCCAGCCTCTAGACAAGGGTGGTGCTATTTCTGGATGAAAGCATTCATGTTTTTCTAATCCTGGACTATCCCTTTAAGTAACCATAGAATGTGTTTACACCCCGGGGAGGCAAATAATGAAGAATTTTCCACAAACTTAGAAATAACAGAATTTATCCTGTGCAGATGTTCTGCTGGATCCTTCCGGTCATCGCACATTACAACTGGGAGATACATCGGGAGATACTCACCATCACACGTCTCCAGTCTTATTATAGACGGACGGAAATAGATTCTGAGAGCAGTGGCGCCACCCGCCAGGAGTACAAGGGATAGCAATAAATGTGCTACATCTACCATGTACTGGAGGGCATCGCTGCTTAGAGGGCATGTCCAGTAATCTACATACATAATCCTGTACTAGTCCAGAGTTACATCTTGTATTATACTACAGAGCTGCACTCACTATTCTATACAGTATACAGGGTATAATACAGAATGTAACTCAGGATCAGTACAGGATAAGTAATGTCATGTATGTACATAGTGACTGCACCAGCAGCAGAATAGTGAGTGCAGCTCTGGGGTATAATACAGGATGTAACTCAGGATCAGTACAGGATAAGTAATGTCATGTATGTACACAGTGACTGCACCAGCAGCAGAATAGTGAGTGCAGCTCTGGGGTATAATACAGGATGTAACTCAGGATCAGTACAGGATAAGTAATGTCATGTATGTACAGTGTACATGTATATTATATGTATAGGAGATGTTATACACATTATACCCTTGTATTACACACAATCCTGTAACAGCAATTATTAGAACCACAGGCTGATTTTTCCTTTTTTGATTTTATCCGAGTTCTGATGAGAGAACAGTGAGTGTATCGGCCTTGTCAAACCTCATGATGTCTGTGCAGCTGGATCTTATCTCATTTGGCACAAGACGCGTCTCTAAATTAAGCATTGATCCAAGTGAATGAAGGTTTAAACTTGACACAGACGTAAACCAATTCAATTACCCGTGTTGTATCGCCGGGCAGACGCCCGCCCTGTATAGTTATGAACAGCTGCAGCCGTGAGACGTTGCGATGGAGTCTGCGGTAATCGCTTTCTATGTGGAAACCATCAGCAAGCTGCTGCGGACAGACCTGATCAGATACATATACTGTACATATACATTTCTATTATTCCGCTGCCCCCTAGTGGATAACCTGCATAATAATTGGATTTTGAGCTATAGACTGCAGGACCTGTGGTCACATGATTCTTTTGGCAGGTCCTAAAGTATACAATATTATGTAACAGTTCTAACTTTATTGCAATGCGGGTTGACAGTAGTGGAGCTCACTCAGGAGGTTTGGCTACAATGTCCTCACATATTTAGGAGAGGGATCTGGAGTAGTGCCATGAGAAGCAGAAGTTGTTGGGTGTATGACGCTGGTCAGATAAGATAAGGCAGAGCAGGCTCCATGTGGGCCAAAGGTGTCTGGAGAGAATGGGGTGTGAGGGTCTTGGGGGGGGGGGGCTGTTTGTGGGTATTTTAAGTTAAGGAGAAGATTGACTAAGATGGCCATCAGAAAGCCAAGGAGGTAGGTACCATGCACTGTGCCAGGACCATCAGGTCCCTCATCGGGCTGATCAGCTATTGCAGAATCTGTGCCATTGTAAGGTCAGGCACCATCATAACGATGGTGCAACCAGCAAGCGGACTGTGTCCTCCGTGCAACCACCAAGCTCAGAGCATCGTCTTCAAAATGAAATATGCTGCTTCCAAGTATCATGAAATATTTAGTGTAAACTTTCCGTATGTCAGCATATATAATGCATTTCCTGTGCTTAATATCAGGTGTCTGCGATGTGGACCATCAGAATAAAGCGGGGTACACCCCGGTGATGCTCACCCCACTAGCCTCAGCGGAGACGGATGAAGACATGGACGTGGTCAAGGCTCTGCTCGCAGTCGGGAATGTTAATCTCACCGCATCTCAGGTACCGATACATAATACATACAGCACATTGTTATATGGAAGGGAGTATCTGACTGCAAGGAGTTTGTTTGTAGTCTGTTACCATGGAGATGGAGCGACCAATGCAACATTATCTCATTTCAAATGTTATGGAAGAAAAATAATGTCTGTGTGTCCCAGTCTTAAAAATATGATGATCCACATTAAACACAAGGCAGATGCTGCTGCATTTGTTAGGGTTGAACAATAGGGTGAAGGGCAAAGGGTAATCTGTATATGATGTATATAGGACTCCGCAGAGCGTCTGTATATGATGTATATAGGACTCTGCAGAGCGTCTGTATATGATGTATATAGGACTCCGCAGACATCTGTATATGATGTATAACTGTGTGTACATAATTACATTACTATCCTTTACTGATCCTGAGTTACATCCTGTATATACCCCAGACTGCACTCACTATTCTGCTGCCTGGTTGCAGTACTATGTAATCTGACATGACTTATCCTGTACTGATCCTGAGTTCCATCCTTTATTAACCCCAGAGCTGCACTCACAATTCTCTGCGGGTGCAGTTCACTGTGTACATACATGACCTCTTATAACACTAGTTACTCGAATCCTGAGCATCTACAGCTACACTGTATCATATAACCCAGAGCTGCCTCACTATTCTGCTGCTGTGCAGTCACTTGTAACATACATGACATTACTTACCTGTACTGATCCTGATTATCACAATCCTGTGTTTAATACCCCACGCTCTGCACTCACTATCTCTGCTGTCTGGTGCAGTCACTGTGTCCATCACTACATTACTTATCCTGTACTGATCCGAGTTCAATCCTGTCTTAATACCCCAGAGCTTCACTCACTATTCTGCTGCTGGTGAGTCACTGTGTACATACATGACATACTATCTCCTGTCCTGATCCTAGTTACATCCTGTAATGTATACCTCCAGAGCTGCACTCACTATTCTGCTGCTGGTGGAGTCACTGGTACATAACATGACATTACTTATCCTGTACTGATCCTATACAATCCTGTATTATCCCCAGAGCTTGCCTCACTTCTGCTGCTGGTGCAGTCACTGTGTACATACTACATACTTATCCTGTCTGGATCCGATTACATCTGTATTAACTCCAGAGCTGCAACTGATCACATATTCTGCTGCTGGCAGTCATCCATGGTACATAACAACTACTATCCTGTACTGTATCTAGTTACAATCCTGTGTTAATACCCCAGTAGCTGCCTCACTCTATTCTGCTGCTGGTGCAGTCCCTGTACATACGCATTACTTATCCTGCTATCCACTATTACAATCCTCTATCATACCCAGAGCTGCACTCACTATTCTGCTGCTGGTGCAGGTTCACTGTATGCATACATGACATTACTTATCCTGTACTGATCCTGAGTTACATCACTGTATTATACCCCAGAGCTGCACTCCTATTCTGCTGCTGGTGCAGTCCACGTGTACATACTACATTACTTATCCTGTACGGATCCTGATTACATCCTGTATAGACTCCCGAGCTGCACTCACTATTTCTGCTGCTGGTGCAGTCACTGTTATAGCATGAACATTACTTATCCTGTACTGATGCTGAGTACATCCATGTATTATACTCCAGAGCTGCACTCACTATTCTGCTGCGCTGGTGCAGTCAGGTGTACATACATTACATTACTTATCCGTACTGATCCTGCCGAGTTACATCCTGTATTATCCTCCAGAGCTGCACTCCTATTCTGCTGCTTGTGCAGTCACTGTGTACATACATGACATTCTTATCCTGTACTGATCCGAGTTACATTCTGTATTATCCCCAGATGCTCACCTCACTATTCTTGCTGCTGGTGGTCGTCACGGGTACATACATGACCATTATTATCCTGTACTGATCCTGAGTTACATCCTGTTTAATACTCCTGAGCGCACTCACCTATTCTGCTGCTGCGGTGGCAGTCACTGTGTACAACATTGACATACTTACCTTACTGATCCTGAGTGTCATTCTGTATATACACCCAGACTGCACTCACTATTCTGCTGCTGTGCATGTCACTGTGTACATACCTGTACATACTTCTATCCTGTACTGACCTAGTTACAACATCCTGTATTATAATCCCAGTAGCTGCACTCGACTATCTGATCTGCTGCTGGTGCAGTCCTGTGTACCTACATGACATTACTTATCTGTACTGATCCTGAGTTACTCCTGTATTATACTCCAGAGCTGCACTCACTATTCTGCTGCTGGTGAGTCACTGGGTGTACATACTTAGACATTACTTATCTGTACTGACACCTGGTTACATCCCTGTATTAACTCCAGATCTGCACTCACATATTCCTGTCTGCTGGTGCAGTCACTGTGAACTACATACATTACTATCCTGTACTGATCCTGAGTTACATCTGTATTATAACCCCAGAGCTGCACTCACTATTCGGCTGCTGGTTGGGCACGTCACTGGTACTACATGACATTACTTCTGTACTGTCTGAGTTACATACCTCTGTATTAATACTCCAGAGCTCATACTATTCTGCTGCTGTGTGCAGTCACTGTGTCATACTGACATTACTTATCCTGTCTGATCCTGATTACATCCTGTATGTATACCCTCAGAAGCTGCACTCACTATCTGCGCTGGTGCAGTCACTGTGTTACATACATACATTACTTATCCTTACTGATCCTGAGTTACATCCTTTATTATCCCCCAGGCTGCACTCACTATGCTTGCTGCTGTGCAGTCCACTGGTGTACATAACAGACATTACTTATACCGTATACTGATCCTGATTACATCCTGTTTATACTGCCCAGAGCTGCACTCACTATTCTGGCTGCTGCTGTCGCAAGTCAACTGTGTACCATGACATTACATTATACCTGTACTGATCCTGAGTTCAGCCTTGTATTATACCCAGAGCTGCACTCACTATTTCCTGCTGCTGGTGGCGTCACGTGTGTAGACACTGACATTTACTTATCCGTAACTGATCCTGAGTTACAATCCTGTATTAAACTCCAAGCTGCACATCACTATTCTGCTGCTGGTGCAGTCATGTGTACACTACATGACATTACTTATCCTGTACTGATCCTGAGTACATCCTGTATTAGACCCCAGAGCTGCACCTCACTATTCTGCTGCTGGTGTCAGTCAACTGTGACATACATTGACATTACTATCCTTAACTGGATCCTGAGGTTACATCCTTCCTTTAGCTCCAGAGCTGCACTCACTAATTTGCTGCTGGTGCAGTCCACTGTTTCATACATGACATTACTTATCCTTTCACTGATCCTGAGTTACATCCTGTATTATACGCCTAGCTGCACCTCACTATTCTTCTGCTGGTGCAGTCACTGTGACATACATGACATTACTTATTCCTGTACTGATTCCTGAGTTTCTCCTGGTATTATACCTCCAGAGCTGCACTCACTATTCCTCTGCTGGTGCAGTCACTGTGTAACATATAAAGAAAAAAAAAAACATGACAATACTTATCCTGTACTGATCCTGGTTACATCCTGTATTTACTCAGAGCTGCACTCACTATTCCTGCTGCTGGTGCAGTCACTGTGTACCTACATGACATTATTATCCTGTACTGATCCTGAGTACATCCTTTATTATACCCCAGACTGCACTCCTATTCTTCTGCTGGTGCGTCCCCTGTGTAACATACATGAACATTACTTTCTGTACTGATCCTGAGTTGTACATCCTGTATTATACCCAGAGCTGCACTCACTATTCTGCTGCTGGTGCGTCACGGTGTACATACATGACATTACTTATCCTGTACTGCTCCTGAGTTACATCTGCATTCACCCAAGCTGCACTCACTATGCTGCTGCTGTGCCAGTCACTGTGTACATACATTAACATTACGTATCCTGTACTTATCCTGAGTTACATCCTGTATTTATACCCCAGAGCTGCACTCACTATTCTCCTGCTGTGCAGTCAAGCTGTGTACATCATGACATTACTTATACGTACTTGGACTGTGCCCTGGGTACATCCTGTAATTATACTCCAGAGCTGCACTCACTAATTCTGCTGCTGGTGCAGTCCGGTGTCATACATTACATTACTTATCCGTCTGATCCTGAGTTACATCCTGTATTCTACCCCAGAGCTTGCACTCACTAATTCTGCTGCTGGTGGCAGTCACTGTGTACATACATGACTTAACCTTATCCTGTTACTGATCCTGAGTTACATCCTGTATTATACCCCAGAGCCTGCAGTCACTATTCTGCTGCTGGTGCAGTCCACTGTGTACACTACATGACTTACTAATCCTGTAACTGACCTGAGTTACTCCTGTAGTATACCCCAGAGCTGCACTCACTATCTTCTGCTGGTGAGTCACTGTGTACAATACATTACATTCCCTTCCTGTACTGATCCCTGAGTTACATCTGTTTATACTGCAGAGCTGCACTCACTATTCTGCTGCTGGTGCAGTCACTGTGTCATACATCACATTACTTATATCTCTGTACTGATCCTGATTGTACATCCTGTATTATACTCCAGGCTGCACTCACTTTCGGCTGCTGGTTCAGTCACTTTGTCATAATACCTTACGTAGCCTGTACTGATCCCTGAGTTACATCCTGTATTATACTCCAGACGCACTCACTATTCTGCTGCTGGTGCTTACTGTGTACATCAGGACATTACTTATCCTGTACTGATCCGAGTTACATCCGGTAATTATACCCCAGAGCTGCAGTACTATCGGCGGCTGTGCCGTCAGTCACTGTGGACATACATGACATTACTTTATCCTCGTACTGATATCCTGAGTACATCCTGTATTATACCCCAGGTCACTCACTATTCCTGCTGCTTGGTGGAGGCACTGTGTACATACAGACATTACTTAGCTGTACTGAATCCTGAGTTACATCCTGTAATTATACTCCAGAGCTGCACTCACTATTCTGCTGCTGGTGCAGTCACTGTGTACATACATGACATTACTTATCCTGTACTGATCCTGGGTTACATCCCCTTTATACTCCAGAGCTGCACTCACTATGTACACAGTGACTGAGCCAGCAGAATAGTGAGTAACCCTAATGTAAATCCGTGTATGAGTATTTGGGCTCCTGTAGCAGCCATAGAGCACACACCTGCATCCACCCCTCTCCTCACCTGCGCCCTGGACCCCGGTCTGACCTCTCACTCCCTACTTATAAGATAGGGATCAGGTGACCTCATTACAGGTTAACCCTTTGCAGGCTGTCATGATTTAGTCTATGCTCCTCCTCCTCTTTCTTGTTTTCCTCATATTATGGATCTTTATAGACTGATACAATTAACCCTGTCGCTTCTGGTAGACCCCGCATCCTCCTCCTGTAGCCACTAAACTAAACTCTGTGCTGCAGGGCAGCTGCCCGCAACAAAGATGGCGGCCGCGGGGTCAGCCGGGCGCAGCGGTGATGACGTCAGGCGGCGGTCACGCGCGGAGTTTGAACCTGTCCAGCGGCGGCTGCTGTGCTGTGAGGAGACTCGAGAACCGGAGCCGGACGGAGGAGATGTGAGGCGCCGGTCACCGGGGTGTAAGGAGTCACCACTGTAGCATCAGAGGAGGGGGATCCCCCGGCAAGGGTGGTGGTACGGTCCACTGATGACGTCACCTATTCAGGCAGTCAGGGCATGCTGGGAGTTGTAGTTCTGCAGCAGTTGGAGAGTTTCATGGAGTAATAACTTATTTATAGCCTTTTCCCCAGTGATTGGGGCCGGCACTGGCCTCCGCCTGTGTAACTTTCACTTATTCTTGTCTTCTCCTCAGGTCTCGGCTCCAGGTCCCCACATCCGTCACAATGTCCTCGGCAGGGACAATGTCTGACGTTGCGCCTTATAACTGCAGATTCTGGGCACGGATGTGACCTGGAGCCGCCCGCATTGCGCTCACGTAACCGCCGTGATGCAGAAACCACACAAGGCGCCGTTTACCAAGGCCACCCTGGCCGCCATCCTGTTTGGAGGGTTGGCGGCTAAAGAAAATGATCCCAAGATCCCGGCACCAAGCTCTAAGGGGGCCCTGGGGCCCCACAACAGCCGCAAACGCATCCTCCACAGCCCCCCTGTCCGACCCCCGTGTCCGATGACTAACTCCGCAGCCCGTCGTAGTTCTAATAAGCTGCTCTCCAAACACACCGCAAGCCCCGACCGGCCAACTGCAGGACCTCCCCACGACTGCGAGGCGCTGTAACCGGGGGCAACAGAGAGGCGGCAGAGACCAGCACCCAGCAAGACTACATCCTGTTCAGCCCGGCGCAGCAGGCCTCCATCCTGGAGAAACGCAGCAGACACCCGCACAGCGCCAACCTCTCCCTGTCCGTGCTGGCGCCCCCTCCTGGCCTGGACCAGTCCCTGCTGGACGGGAGTCTGTCCGCCACCGGTGAGTATAGAGACACTGACCCGGGGGGAGCTCAGTACTTACCTCCTCACGTGTCTGATGTTCCCGCAGGACACCACGTGGCGGCGCCGGCAGAGCTGGCGGACAAGCTGCTGCTGCAGAGCTGGGGGCTCCCCCGAGCCGTCCTGGACCGATACGCCGGCCTGGGGGTGCGGCACATGTTTGAGTGGCAGGCGGAGTGTCTGATGCAGGGGCAGGTGCTGGGGGGCAGGAACCTGGTGTATTCTGGTAAGTGTAGTCCGCCAGCAGAGAGCTGCTCTATGTGTGACCCCCGGCACAGGCCTAATGTCCCCCCCCTCTCCCACCAGCCCCTACAAGCGCCGGCAAGACCCTGGTGGCCGAACTGCTCATCCTCAAGAGAGTCCTGGAGACGCGCAAGAAAGCCGTATTCATCCTGCCCTTCGTCTCCGTCGCCAAGGAAAAGACTTTTTACCTGCAGGTAACGTTACCCCAAAATACAAAGCTGCCACATCCCCCCCCAGAAGGTCCAAGCAGCAGGGGCAGGAGGCGGCAGGGGGACGCCGGGGAGCAGGAGGTGTGGGGCCCCTAGAGGGCAGGAGGCTGTGGCGGGGACCCTGGGGAGCAGGAGGTTTGGGGCCCCTAGAGGGCAGGGGGCAGGAGGCAGCAGGGGGGGAAGGGGCCACGTAGGGGAGCAAGGGGGTTCGGTTGGGGAGCAAAAGGCGTGGGGGGCTCACGTCAGGGAGCAGGAGGCGGGGTGGGCGGGATGCTGGCCCCTCGGATAGACAGGAGATGCCTGGACATGTAAGGATCCGCATTGTCTTGTCTTGCAGAACCTCTTTCAGGATGTCGGGGTCCGGGTCGGGGGATACATGGGCAGCTCCGCTCCGGCCGGGGGCTTCACCTCTCTGGACGTCGCTGTCTGCACCATTGAGAAAGCCAATGGACTGGTGAACCGACTGATCGAGGAGAACAGGATGGATCTGCTGGGTGAGTCCTGGTGGGCTGGGGGTCTTCTCACACATGAGCAGTGGAGAATCTGTTACTTTTATCCATACGAGGAGTCTCCCTGGAACTGATCTCTGGTATTGATCATAATGACGATGTTATTGGGGTCTTGCTTGTCTGACATTGATGGGCGCAGCCATGACCATGGCTGCCGGGCGATGGCGATGATGGGTGCCGCACTAGGGTGGGCGATGATGATGGGTGCCGCGCTATGTCTGATGATGATGATGGGTGCCGCGCCGTGTTAGAAGATGATGATGATGGGTGCCGCGCTATGTCTGATGATGATGATGGGTGCCGCTCTGTGCTGGGCGATGATGATGATGTGTGTTCCGCTCTGTGCTGGGCGATGATGATTGGGGCCGCTCTGTGCTGGGGATGATGATGATGGGTGCCGCTCTGTGCTGGGCGATGATGATGATGGGTGCCGCTCTGTGCTGGGCGATGATATGGATGGGTGGGCCGAGAAGGGAAAAGGCTCTTGTGCTGGGCGATGATGATGATGATGGGTGCCGCGCTATGTTTGATGATGATGATGGGTGCCGCTCTGTGCTGGATGATGATGATGATGATGGGTCCGCCTGTGCTTGGCTATGATGAATGATGTGCCGCTCTTTGCTGTGCGATGAATTATGCTGGTGCCCGCTCGTTCTGGGCGATGGAATATGAATTAGTGCCCGACTCTGTGCTGGGCGATGATGATGAGGGGTGCCGCTCTGTGCTGGATGATGATGATGATGATGATGATGACGATGGGTGCCGCTCTGTGCTGGGCGATGATGATGGGTGCCGCTCTGTGCTGGATGATGATGATGGGTGCCGCTCTGTGCTGGGAGATGATGATGATGGGTGCCGCTCTGTGCTGGGCGATGATGATGGGTGCCGTCTGTGCTGGAATGATGATGAGGGTGCTCTCTTTGCTTGGCGATGATGATGTGGGTTGGCGCTCTGTGCTGGGCCTGATATGATGGTTGCCGCTCTGTGCTGGTGACGATGATGATGATTGGTGTCGCTCTGTTCTGGCGATGATTAGGATGGTCCCTCTGTGCTGGGCTATGATGATGATTGTGCCGCTCTGTGCTGGGCGAATATGAATGATGGGTTCCGCTCTGTGTGGCGATGATGATGAATGGGGTGGCGCTCTAATGTTTGATGATGGGTGCCGCTCTGTGCTGGGCGATGATGATGATGATGGGTGCCCGCCTGTGCTGGGCGATTATGGTGATGATGGTGCCGCTCGTGCTGGGCGATGATGATGATGGGTGCCGCCTATGTTTTGATGATGGGTTGCCCGCTCTGCTTGCTGGGCGATGATGATGATGGGTGCCGCGCTTTGTTTATGATGGGTGCCGGCTCTGTGCTGGGTCGTGATGTGATGGGTGCCGCTCTGTGCGGGCGATGATGATGATTATATGATGGGTGCCGCTCTGTGCTGGATGATGATGATGATGATGGTGCCGCTCTGTGCTTGGATCTGATGAATGATTGATGGGTGCGCTCTGTCTGGTCCGATGATGATGGGTGCCGCTCTTGTGCTGGGATGATGGATGAATGGGTGCCGCTCTTGTGCTGGTCATGATGAGATGGGTGGGCCGCTCTGTGCTGGATGGATGATGGGTGCCGCTCTGTGCTGGGCGATGATGATGATGGGTGCCGCTCTGTGCTGGGCGATGATGATGATGTGCCGCTCTGTGCTGGGCGATGATGATGATGGGTGCCGCTCTGTGCTGGGCGATGATGATGATGGGTGGCTCTCTGTGCTGGGCGATGATGATGATGGGTGCCGCTCTGTGCTGGCGATGATGATGATGGGTGCCGCTCTGTGCTGGGCGATGAGGATATGATGATGGGTGCCGCGCTATGTTTGATGATGGGTGCCGCTCTGTGCTGGGCGATGATGGGTGCCGCTCTGTGCTGGGCGATGATGATATGATGTGTGCCGCTCTGTGCTGGGCGATGATGATGATGGGTGCCGCGCTATGTTTGGGGGAATGATGGGTGCCGCTCTGGTGCTGGGCGATGATGATGAAGGGGGCCGCTCTGTGCTGGGCGATGATGATGATGATGATGATGGGTGCGCTCTGTGCTGTATGATGATGATGATGATGATGATGGTGCCGCTCTGTGCTGGGCGATGATGATGATGGGTGCCGCTCTGTGCTGGGCGATGATTATGATGGGTGCCGCTCTGTGCTGTGCCGCTGATGAGATGGGTGCCGCTCTGTGCTGGGCGGATGATGATGATGGTGCCGCTCTGATGGTGCCGCCTGTGCTGGCATGAATGATGATGGTGCCGCTCTGTCTGGCGATTATGATTATGGGTGGCCCCGCTCTGTGCTGGCGATGATGATGATGGGTGCCGCTCTGTGCTGGGCGATGATGCATTATGGTGCCGCTCTCTGCTGGGCGAGATGATGATGGGTGCCGCTCTTGCTGGGCGATGCTGATTTATGGTGCCGCTCTGTGCTGGGCGATGATTGTGATGGGTACCGCTCTTTGCCTGGCGATTATGATGATTGGTGCCGCTCTGTACTGGGCGCGTGATGACGGGTGCCGCTGTGCTGGCGATGATGAGGGTGCCGCTCTGTGCTTGAGATGATGGATGGTTGCCGCTCTTTGCTGGCGATGATGATGATGGTATACCGCTCTGTCTGGGCGATATGATGATGGTTGCCGCTCTGGTACTGGGCTATGAGATGGTGCCGCTCTGTGCTGGGCTGATGATGATGGTGCCGCTCTGTGCTGGCGATGATGATTGGGTGGCCGCTCTGTGCTTGGCGATTGATGAGAATGGGGATGGGTGCCGCTCTGTGCTGGGCGATGATGATGGGTGCTGCTCTGTGCTGGGCGATGATGATGATGGGTGCCGCGCTATGTCTGATGATGATGAGGGTGCCGCTCTGTTCTTGGGCGATGATGATGATGGGTGCCTCTCTGTGCTGGGCGATGATGATGATGGGTGCCGCTCTGTGCTGGGCGATGATGATGTTGGGTGCCGCGCTATGTCTGATGATGATGATGATGGGTGCCGCGCTATGTCTGATGATGATGATGATGATGGGTGCCGCTCTGTGCTGGGCGATGATGATGATGGGTGCCGCGCTATGTCTGATGATGATGATGGGTGCCGCGCTATGTCTGATGATGATGGGTGCCGCTCTCTCCTCCTGCAGGGATGATGGTGGTGGATGAGCTGCACATGTTGGGGGATTCGCACCGCGGGTATCTGCTTGAGCTCCTTCTCACTAAGATTCGATATGTGACTCAGAAAACATCTGCCAGGTGAGTGCAGCCCCCGTGTTATGACCCCCGGGGCCCCCACCATGACCCCCTGTGCTCTGCCGTCTCCATGGTGCGTCTGGTGTCGCTTCTGTACATTCTTGGTATTTTGGTTTTTCTCGCTTTGCAGGAAGAAAGTCCCCGGAGCCCCCAGGAATGAGGTGCAGATAGTGGGTATGAGCGCCACCCTGCCCAACCTCAGCCTCCTGGCATCCTGGCTCCAGGCCGAGCTCTACCACACCGACTACAGGCCCGTGCCCCTCCGAGAGCAGCTCAAGATCAGCAAAACCCTCTACGACTCCTCCATGACCCCAGTGCGGGAGGTCCAGCCGCTGCTACATGTGAAGGTAAGAAATGGGATATAATGATGGGGGTGACTATTGGGGTGTGATATGGGGGTGAACTATTGGGGTGTGATATGGGGGTGACTATTGGGGTGTGATATGGGGGGTGACTATTGGGTTATATGGGGTTACATTGGGGTTGTGAATGGGGGTTACCTATTGGGGTTGATATGGGGTGTCATATGGGGGGGTGACTATGGTGGGGTGGTGTCATATGGGGGTGCTATTGTGGGTGATTATGGGGGGTGACTATTTGGGGGTGATGGGGTGAGCTATTGGGGGGGTGATATTGGGTTACTATTTGTTGTGTTATATGGGGTGACTATTGGGGGTGTGATATGGGGTTGACTATTGGGGGTGTGATATGGGGGTGACTAATTGGGGGTGTGATATGGGGGTGACATATTGGGGGTGTGTGATATGGGGGTGACTATTGGGGGGGGGTCCATATGGGGGTGACTATTGGGGGGGGGGTGGGGTCATATGGGGTTGACTATTGGGGGGGGTCATATGGGGGTGACTATTGGGGGGGGGTCATATGGGGGGTGACTATTGGGGGGGGGTCAATATGGGGTGACTAGTGGGTGGGGGGGCCAATAATTGTAGCTACGTTGGCTTGTGACTTGATCTCCCCCTGATGTTCTCCTCAGGACGACGACCACTTGTGTCAGCCTGTGCTATGAGACGTGCTTGGCGGCCATGCATCCTCATCTGCTGTCCATCCAAGAATCTGGTGTGAGAGTTGGCGGACACCATTCGCCCGCGATTTCTATGCCCGTCTCACCCAGGGTGCCTGCAGTAGGCGGCATGTAAGATCAGGACTGGGTCCATGGGACTAGTCCAGGAGGAGTCGGCATTGTGGGGGTCTTGCCCTCTGTTACCACTATGTCCCTGCCTGTAGGACCGCACTGCACATGCTCTGTGACCCTGGCGCCAAAATATATAATAATTACTAAAGAAATCCAATTTCTGCTTTTACAAAATTGGGAAAAAAGCAGCGCAGCAGCAGGAGAGGGGGGCGCTACCCACCGTACACGAGACACGGGCGACTTTGACCAGTAATATGTGAAGGTTTCGTTAAGTAAAACAACCTCGCCTCTAACAAAAAAAAGAGATAAAAATGTCATAAGTCTCCAAATTGGCGCAATGCCCCCCCTCCCCCTCCCCCCCCAGTCTGCCCCTAATATAATTTTCATTGGAAAAATAAAATAATTCCAACTTCCCAATAAAGTGACTTCTTTCTGTAATCTGTACTCTCCCGATCCGACTTGTATTTCTATTCTGTGATTGGGACCTGTGTGAGATTAAAGGGTTACAATCTATACATTGCGATGTAATAAGGCCCCAAAATCCCGGTATCTGTCCTTCTGTGTTGTGTCCACTAATGGCAGCAGAGTATAAGCGGGCGCCTCCTGTGGCGTTACACTGTGTAGGCGCAGGAAGGAGGAGGAATGGGACTAATGTGATGTGCAAAATAAACTTTACTTTTATTGAAACATGTAAAAGCAAAACTATTAAAAAATGTTGGGTGAGGTCGCGTGTCCCTGTCCCGGGGAGGGGGGGGGGGCGAGTTTCCCCGGATTCCTGTCCCTCCAGTCCCCGGTTTCAGCGCTGGTGCTGGTTCCTCTCTGACCCGGTATAATGTGATAATGCCACGCCTTCAGGAGGGAGTCGGCACGACAGGGTGCAGCCTGCGGATGTAATGTTTGCGGCCGACGCGGGGGTGATGGCTGTTGCGTTGCTATTCCCCAGCATTCCCTCTTGTCCCCTGTTCTGCCCCGTGAAGTGTAAATCTTGGCTCTACTCACAATCCTGCCTGATACAAGTAGGATAAGAGCCCGTTGCTCACTAACCTCCCTGTACTGAGAGGGAGACAACACCCTACTTACAGTTCACCCAGAGACTCGCTTCCTCGGGGGGGCTGCCATATTAAAGGGTTCTCCATCCTAGTAAATAGGGTCCTAACCTGCTGATTGGTGGGTCCCACGCATCTCGGGATGGTGCCCGCACAACGAGCTGCAATGCACATGATCGGAGCAGCCGGGGGTCACCTTTACCCATCAGGAACCCCCACGATCCTCGAGGTTCGGCCTCTCCTGTGGATGTGGGCTTGAGGCCCCTTTAAAGACTCTTTAATAAAGTTCCCTTTTGATTCATTCAAAATTAGCTCTAAATTTTTTCAATAAAAGTAAATTTAATTTTAGACTCTGTTTTGCCCGCGTGTCTCCCGTGTCCTGGTGGGCTAAAAAACACCCGGGTGCTCATGCTCCTTACCGCCTGTTCCTTAGCGGGCAGGTCGACGCCGAGTGTCTCTCCGGTGGGTCCTGGACAAGGGACGGATTCAGGATGTGATGGGGCAGCTGAGCGATGTCCGGCCGGTCTGGACTCCCAATCCTGTGACGCACCGTTTCCCTGGGGCGTGGCCTTCCATCATGCGGGTACTTACCTTTCCTATGTGGGTGACCCCCATCTCCATGCCCCTCACGTCACAGCCGCCAACCCACAACCGGTATGTGCCCCCCGGTCTGACATTCGATGAGCGTGATGTGATAGAAGGCGCCTTCCGGCATGGGATCGTCCTCGTCTCGCTGCGACCTCCCCTTGTCTCCGGGTCAACCTCCCGTCCCGGCGGGTCATCATCAGGACACCCGTTATTTTAATTGGCGTCTCCTTGACATCCTGACCTATAAAAAACATATGCGGAAGACCGGACCAAAGGGGTGGACACGAGGTGATTTCAGGCTTCAACTGACAGCAAAGCAAGATCTCAAAATGCAAAGCCTGCATACGTCTCGCTAACACGAGATTGAGCCTCCGTTCACACAGGAGACTGCATGGTCTGACGTGCGAATTGGTCCATCCGTAGGAGAGTATACTGGTCTGTAAGGGTGGAGGAGGTCAAGGGGATCAGTCTCCTCCAGGCTCCCCTGAATGCCTGTCCAGAGTTGCCTCCTGAGGAAGAGGGGACCGGGTGAACAGGCAGCATGATCCGCGCCATCCCGAGAGGTGGGCGATAATGTCAGTTATATTCCTCTCTCCATCCACAATTCCAGATATTATGTATAATGCAGAGTCCCCTTATCATCCTGAGCCTCCGTGTTCAATGGTGTTCTGGTGAGACGTTTGTGTATGGTGTTAGTACAGCAGACTGTGGATCTGTATTTCAGGATTGTCCTCTCACTGCTTTGCTCTGTGCTCCATACATTTAGCTGTTCCACCTCTGTCTAAATGACTGAGGAAGCTCCCATGCAAGAGCGAGCACAGCAGTGGGTGAGGACTCTTTGTATTGTACCCCAGATCATAGTTTGGAGGTCATAGTGTCTGTGATATACCCGGCGCCCCACATAGAGATGCTCTGTGCTATGACCCCTGCGCCCCCTCATAGTGTCTGTGCTATGACCCCTGTACCCCTCATAGTGTCTGTGCTATGACCCCTGCGCCCCCTCATAGTGTCTGTGCTATGACCCCTGCGCCCCCTCATAGTGTCTGTGCTATGACCCCTGCCGCCCCTCTATAGTGTCTTGCTATGACCCTGTACCCCCTCTTGCGTCTGTGCTATGACCCCTGTACCCCCTCATAGTGTATATGCTGTGACCCCTGTATCCCCTCATAGTGTCTGTGCTATGACCCCTGCACCCCCTCATAGTGTACTGTGCTAGGGACCCCTGCGCCCACCTAATAGTGTCTGTGCTATGAACCCTGTACGCCACTCCTTAGTGTCTGTGCTATGACCCTGTGCCCCCTCATAGTGTATATGCTGTGACCCCTGAACCCCTCATAGTGTATGTGCTATGACCCCTGAACCCCTCATAGTGTCTGTGCTATGACCCCTGCGCCCCCTCATAGTGTCTGTGCTATGACCCCTGTACCCCCTCATAGTGTCTGTGCTATGACCCCTGTACCCCCTCATAGTGTCTGTGCTATGACCCCGCCCCCTATAGTGGCTGGCTATGACCCTGCGCCCCCTAGTATGTCTGTGCTAGGACCCCTGACCCCTCATAGTGTCTGTGCTCTGCCCGCCGCCCCCTCATGTGTCTGTGCTATGACCCCTGCGCCCCTAATAGCTGTCTTGCTATGGACCCCTGAACCCCTCATAGTGTCTGTGCTAGACCCCTGCCCCCCTCATGAGTGTCCTGATTGCTATGACCCTGCGCCCCCTCATAGTGTCTGTGCTATGACCCCTGCGCCCCCTCATAGTGTCTGTGCTATGACCCCTGCGCCCCCTCATAGTGTCTTTGCTATGACCCCTGTGCCCCCTCATAGTGTCTGTGCTATGACCCTGTACCCCCTCATAGTGTCTGTGCTATGACCCCTGTACCCCTCATAGTGTCTGTGCTATGACCCCTGTACCCCCTCATAGTGTATGTGCTATGACCCCTGTACCCCCTCATAGTGTCTGTACTGTACCTTATTCCCCTTCCCCTGTGACCTGGGGTCTTATTTACAGCACGGATTTGTTAAATACCTTTCTCTGTTCACAGCTGGATGACATCTGGATAATATCACGGGGAGACTGACCAGGGTGAGTACACGGCCGTCACCGCCATGAGAGACACCGCTTCTTACAGGCTAAATCTTCATAGAAAATTGTTTCCTACACAAATTTGCACTATCCCATACAGAACCAGACACAAAGAGTAACACACATAATTTGGTGACGAAGGGATGAGCGCATAATATGGCGATGAAGTGATGAGCACATAATATGGCGATGAAGTGATGGGCACATAATTTGGTGATGATACGATGAGCACATAATATGGTGAAGAAGGGATGAGGTAATAACATGGTGATGTAGGGATGAGCACATAATATAGTGATGAAGTGATGAGCACATAATTTGGTGATGATGCGATGAGCACATAATATGGTGAAGAAGGGATGAGCACATAATATGGTGAAGAAGGGATGAGCACATAATATGGTGAAGAAGGGATGAGCACATAATATGGTGATGAAGGGATGAGCACATAATATGGTGATGAAGTGATGAGCACATATAGGTGAGGGAAGTGATGAGACACATATTTGGTGATGAGTGATGAGACATAATATGGTGAAGAGGGATGGCAGATGAGCATATAATATGGTGAAGAAGGGATGAGCACATAATATGGTGAAGAAGGGATGAGCACATAATATGGTGATGAAGTGATGAGCACATAATATGGTGAAGAAGGGATGAGCGCATAATATGGTGATGAAGTGATGAGCGCATAATATGGTGATGAAGTGATGAGCACATATATTGGTGAGAAGGATGAAGCATAATATGGTGATGAAGTGATGAGCGCATAACATGGGGATGAAGTGATGAGCGCATAATATGGTGATACAGTGATGAGCACATCACATGGTGATACAGTGATGAGCACATAATATGGTGATACAGTGATGAGCACATAATATGGTGATACAGTGATGAGCACATAATATGATGATACAGTGATGAGCACATAATATGGTGATGAAGTAATGTTTATTATATAGTTTTTAAACTTTGGTTATTTTTCTTTCAGGGGAGGACCCAGCGGCCTCCGGTAGGACAGCACAGGCACTGCCAGAACTGCTTCAACAAGCGCTGCAGTGCCCCTGTCAACACTGGCATCTCCTGTGTCGTGATCAACTGCAGACTGCACTGTGGCGCCACTTTCCACCTGTGTAAGGAAGAAGAGCACCGACTGCTGTGCCCCAACGAGTGGGTGCCCTGTCTGAACTCTGTCTTTGGATGCCCTTTCTCAATGTCCCGATGCAAGCAGGCAAGGCACCTGAAGCACTGTCCGGCCAGCGTGGTCTGCTGCTCCATGGAGTGGAACCGGTTTCCAACTATCGACAAGGACCAGACACTCTTTAAGAATCTCCTACAGGAAGACGGTGGAGAGGAAAGTCTTGACGTGGCTCTAACCCTGAGAGACCAGAAGGTCCTGTTCAGTTCCCTCAAAATGGCTGAACTGTATCCTGAGCTCTCTGAGGATCCAAAAGACACAATCACTTCAGGTCTTTTGGAATTGGAGCAGGAGGTTGGTGCAATAGGGGGGACAGATCCGGAGAACGTGGAGAATGTAGACATAAGCAATGGGGAGATTGTTGGACTGACTCAGTACGAAAGAGAGGCCCTGGCTCGGGGACAGGATGATTTGGATTTGGACAAATTTAAAATGTGGGACACTATATTTAGCAAAGAGATGAAGGCGTCCAAGACACTGCAGTCCAATACTGGGCAGGCCAACAGCAGCAGCAGCAAGCCGCCTGACACAAGCAAACAGGCTGGCAACAAACCCAAAGAAGAAGCTGTGGAAAGTCAAGAACCAGATGATGCCAAAGAGTCAGAAGAAGCGCGAAAGCTGGAGATGGTCAATCTGGAGAAGACCGGATTCGCTCCATGGCAAGAGGGTGTCCTCGAAAGACTGAAAGCTGAGGTGGATTGTGGGAGTTACAACATGTATCTAGTACATCACGGCAGCATGCTGATACGATTTGGACAAATGGCTGCCTGTACCCCTAGAGATAAAGACTTTGTCTACGGCAATCTGGAGGCCCAGACTGTAAAGACTGTCTGCACCTTCAAAGTACCAACAAGCTACTGCGGCAGAAGAGCCAAACTTGCAGACGATAACATCAAGAAAGAAAAAGCTCAGAAACTGGTGGACACCTCTGACCTTGGGGTCCCAGTGGACCAGTTGCCATTGACCGACACCATTAACACTACTTTGCTGGTGGCCCTCGAGAGGGAACTGAAGGGCCACGCTGTCTCTCAGATGAAGGCCCTTGATGGCTTACTCATTGACTTTGGGACTCAGACCTATGATTTTGGAGCAGATCCTTTTACTAAAAAGTCAGTTTTATTGGACCTTCTGCCGGAGAAGAACATGAGAAGATTAGGTCTGTACTTGGACGTCGAGAGTGAGTGTGTGAGCTCAAGACACAACAAATCCAACTCCTCCTTCTCGTTCTCCTGTAATCTCTTCTTCCGCCGGGATGAATTTGCTTCACACTTTAAGAATGTCCACTCTGACATGCAGACCTGCCTGGGGGGCTGGTTCCAGCAGCGTTGCCCTCTTTCTTACTTGGGTTGCACCTTTTTACAAAACAGATTTAGGACTGCGGGTCAAAGGTCTCAGGTCATCTACTGCAAACACATGAAGACATTTGCCATAAAACCACTGGTGGATGATACTTTATATGAAGGTGTAAGACCCAATCTGTCAAGAAGTCATCGGGGGAAGAGCAAGGACTCTCTGAGCAACCTGCCATTGGAGGTCCTTCAACATATTGCTGGGTTCCTGGACAGCTTCAGTCTGTGTCAACTCTCACAGGTGTCTTCACTCATGAGAGATATCTGTGCCTTGTTGTTACAGGAGAGGGGGATGGTCCATCTGTACTGGGAGAAGAAGACGTATTCTCATGGTGGAACGTCATGGAGATGTCGGAAAAAGGTAGGTGCACTTACCAGGGCGTTCATAGAGGAAGACTATGATTCTGCATTCCCATGTTCAGGTCTATGTATCTCAAGTGACTATTATTACTATTATTATGTCTCCCAGTGGACCTTCTAAGTCGATATCACTTTGTCCGTTACTAGTGTCAGGTGACGACCCTACCAGTGACTAAACTATTGCGGTTATAAGGACCTACCTCTCATATAAATGGCCACTTGAGAACAGTAAAGCAACTTTGCAAGTGGTTGTACAGCAGTCTATCAATTGGGTCCCAGCGCAGTTGGTGATTTCACCCAGGGGCACGTTGTGCCATCTCAGGTTCTGGTCCTATTATCTGAGCATTAGTGTTTCTGTTGGTGGCTTTGTTCTTTTCATGACTTTGTAACCAGCCAAGGATCATCAGGTTCCTACCACAAGATGGTCAATCCACTGTTGTCAGCACCTTCACCCATCAGCTGATCATATGAAGTCTGCCCCCGATAAGAATAAAGGTGGGGGACTCAATCTCTTCCAGTTTATCTTGAGAAGGGGCAGTGCAGATTCTATTGGCTTGTGGGTATTAGTGTCCGTAGTGTAGTGTCTTTAGATCACTGCCAGATTTACGTTAGAATGACTCGTTTTTGTTCCGTTTTGAAAACGCATCAATTTTTGACCAGTTTTAATTAAGATAATTGGTAAAACCTGTCAAAAACACATGCGTTTTTGGACGGACTTCTTAAAAACGGACCAAAAACGGGTTCAAAATGCCATGTATGGCATCACCCTATAGTGCACCTCACCACTTAATGCAGATAAGACCCTGAACACTATGTTCCCAAGTGGAACTCTAGAAGCCGCTCAGTCAAAAGTCTTTTTAGCTCCTGCAACATCTCATCTTCCATTTCACAGCCTTCTCTTTGGTTCCTCAGGACTGTCTCCATTCAGTTTGGCTTTAGCTGGTCCTTTGTCACAACGTCTAGCTGGCAAAATGCTCCTCAAATCCACAGGTCATGGTTGACATTCAATAAGGGTTTGTTGCTGGACTCGTAGACCCTCTCCACTCTGTAGTGTGGCCCCTCTAGCCTCGTACTTTCACACCCATGTAGACTTTCTCTGGCTTGGCATTTCTCTATGCTATTAGGAGCTTACTTTCTATGGGAGCAGAAGAACATGACTCTCCTGTAAGGTTACGAGACTGTATCTTACTCTTCCCTAGGTAGGTTTCTGTCCAGTCCTTTTACATCTGTGAGCTCATGACCCAATGTCACGGAGTTGCATGTGATGTTCTGTGTCCCTTCTCCTGCTCTTCAGACTCTGACTGAGCTGCTGTGAGAGATTGGGACTAACTGTCCAGGCCGAGGCCGGGGCCACCCTAATATTAGCCTCAGACTTTCCTCCTTCTATACTATTACACAATATAACGATAAAACAGTATCAATAGATCCAAACCCATGACGGCCAAGTAGATCTTCTCCGGGCTCCACTACCTGAAAGGTTCAGGGAAATTGAAAGTGGATTTGTCATGGGAATATGGGGTCATAAACTGTGACCTTAATATAATTATCACCTGACCAGAGTCAACGACTTACCCCTCATAACTAATACAGAGGACATTAGAGAAGAGACAAAGCATTGCCTCAATCCAGGAGCTCGGTGGACTTGGTGGCCTCTTCTTCAGGATCTCTAGAAATATCTGGTCGGTCACCTGATTTTATCAGTCCAATGACCTCCCTGTCACTGGGTGAGGTAACCACTTTCTCTCCCACTACAGCTTCCTATTGGTCACACAGCTCCACCAATCAGTGGCTGTTGCTAACCCCAGAGAACTTCCCCCTGAAACCACCTATATTTTGGATGGATATATGTTCTATATGTTATTCCCTTATCTATACAGAGGCCAATAAGCGAACATCTGGGGCAGGTTCTGGATGACCAGACTATCCTGCGGCCAGTGACCTGCCGGAGGCCATTTTATAGGTGACCAGTAGTGACCCCCGGGAGTCATGGATGCTCCAGTGATTCTCCAGATGTGGACATTATGTATCTGGAGATTCCCAATGTCTCCACAGGACAGAGGCCATTGGCTGTAGGATATTACACCCTCCATTATACACCTACATATATCGGACATTTAGGGGGTCCTGTAATCTGTGGACAGGGTCTAATATCCCGCCTGATGTGCCACATGTGACGTCAATGGGGTCTAATGATCTTATTGACCCGTCACGTTATAATTAGCCTCTCTGGATATAGAAGCCACCATGACATTTCACCCCTTGTTGTCTTCCAGGTCTGGAATTTCAGCAGCCTCTTCTCTCCGGTGCGGCAGTGGACGCTCCATGACATCTCCTCCATGTCTCAGCACCTCAAGGTTTGTCCCTTTAACATCCCAGAGCTGAAGATGGATCCGTTCCAACTCCCCAGCGTGTACGACCATGAGAAGGGGCAGAAGAAGAAGGAGAGTCTACTAAACCTGAGGAAGAGGCTGTGACCACGAAGGCCGAGACAGGCCACACCCACACCGCAAGGGGCGGGGCTTCAGAAAGTCCACGACTGAGGAATCCCAGAGCCCCACCCCTTACCCGCCAGAAGAATTTACTACAAAGAAAATTCATACAAAAGTCTAATAAAAATGCATTCAAATTTGACAAATTTCTGCTATAATATGTGTTTTTATTAAATACAAAATGTCTTCCTGGAATGAGAACATTCTTGTTTACACCCAAATATTAATATATCTCACAGCTGATGGATTTTTACCGTGTATCCACTCTAAACAATTAGAGATGGGCGAATTTGTTAAAATTCGGTTTGTCCCAAATCGCCAAATCTTTCGGAAAAATTAGATTCCTTCAGAATCGAATCATGACGAATAGCGAATCACGCAGCAGCAGGAGCCCACAGAGTGGCACAATGATATAGTGTGTAGGTTTGTGGACAATTTCAGTCCCTGGTAAAGATGGTAGGAGACAGATGGAGCAACTGGCAGCAGATGTGTGGCATCAGGCGGGTGGCAGCATCAGAATAGTGGCTGAGGCAGGTAGTTAGAATCCAGACGCATTTCTCAATGTTTGGAGGAGGCGTCATGGCTGATCTAATCTGATGCATTAGGCATTGATGAGTTGAAATCCTGGTCGATCCAAGCCTGATTCATCTTGACAAAGGTCAGTCTCTCCACATTACGGGTGGACAAGCGGGTTCTCCTTGGGTAACGATGTCCCCCGCCGCACTGACGCTTCAACTCGAGGAGGGTGTGCTTGGCTTTGTAAGAATGGCTGAAGTGCATGCACAGTGTCCTGGCCATTTTTAGAATGTCTTGCAGATGGGTGTAAGACTTCAGGAACTTGTTGACAACATTGTCTGTCACCATGGTTCCGATTTTCAGTTGTCTCAGAGAAAGCCACACATTGATTTCTTCTTGCATGACGCGGAGAAGTTCCTCCCCTGTGTGACTTTGTTCGCCCAGGCAAACCAGGTGTAGAACTGCGTGACACCGCTGTGGCCTGCACATGTGGTATGATGGGGCAGCACTTGTGGAGGCGGTGGTGGAGAAGGAGGCAGACACTGGCGCAGGAGCAGCAGTTTGACAACATGGAGGAGACAGCGCCGTCTCCTGTGGAAGTTGTTGGTGTGGCTGGTCGGGAAGCACATTCACCCAGTGGGCTGTAAAGGACACGTACTGGCCCTGACCATAATTACAGCTGTGCACGTCCGCGCTGCCGTGCACCTTGGAAGAAACTGATAAGCTTGAGGACTGGCCCACCTTCTGTTGTACATATTGGTGAAGGGCTGGCACTGCCTTTTTGGAAAAAAAATGGTGGCTTGGAGCTCTCCACCTCAGTTAGGCACAAGCCATTAGTTCTCTGCAGGGTGCAGAGTCCACGACTTGGAAAGGGAGAGACTGCAGTACCAACAACATTGACAAGAGCACGATCAGCTTCTGCACCTTAGGATGGCTGGACGCATAGAGTTGTCTCTTTGTAATTGCCTCTTTCAACGACTGCGTAGGTACTGGAGCCTTGACGAGCTGAAATGGCATATGTGCCACTAGGTTCTGCTGCTGCTGCGGTGGCAAGATGGACCTCCACATCTGTTCCACGTTTCTTCCAGGCCATAGGATGGTGACGCTGCACGTGTTGACGCAGGGCTGTGGTGCCAACGTTAGTTCCCTGGCCACACTTCACTTTCAGCCTGCAGACATGACATATACCCACGCTCGGCTCCTCTGGTGTCTTAAGAAAAAAACTGCCACACCGCCGAGGTGGTAATTTTACCGCCAACACTCTGCACTGAGAGACTACTACCGCCGCTGCCTCGCTGAGCCCCTGTGCCACTGCTTACTTGGACATGCAAATCAGGATTTGTACCCGGCAGACGTTTGGCTCTCGTCCTCGCACTGCTGCCACCCTGCTGACTCACGGCCACAGTAGCGACTTGCGACGCGCAAGCTGACACTCTCTTCGCCTGATATGATGGATCCCCTGTTACACCCGGCTCCCAAGTGCTATCGGCTACATCATCGTCAATTTGCGTTTCCCGGTCACTGCTACTCTCCTCACCGGTGTCAGTATGCACAGCCTGCCTAGTGCAGGAAGCAGCAGATGTCTGCCCCACCTCTTCACTGCCAAGCAGCTGCTGACTGTCCTCAAACACTTCGTCCTCGCTGAATAGTGGCGCTGAGCCCAGACCACCTAGTAGCTCTCTGGCTGCAGGAAAGGAACAGGACAGAGGCTGGTTGAGGACAGGTGAGGGCCTCTGACCAGCTCCTTGGCCATGCCAACTAATTGTTGTATCTGAGGAACCCACAGACTCTTGGCTGGGGTTGTCAGATGTTATATTTGAGGAATTGGATGACCTAGTCAACCATTCAACAACCTTTGGGTTATTGATCAACACACTGCCGCTAGATGACAACGGCAGTTCTGGCCTCACAGAGTCACCCCTTCTGCGACGTCCCCTTACTGTGCTGCCACCTCTGCCTGCTCCACCTGCCACCTTTCTGTCTGACATAATGGTTTACAAACTATGTGGATTTCACACGTAAATCTGGCTCTAAACTATAGCCACAAAAAGGTATTGCAATGTGCGTTATACAAAAAAACTTCAGCTTCGTGACGAATTGAACTTTTAGTGAAATTTGTATCGAATTCCACTTCTTTAGAATCGATTTGCCCATCTCTAGTGAGGAGTGAAAAATGGAAACGCAAAAACAATAAAGGGCCTTGACGGGAAGGGGTTAAAAAGATGTCACATATTTTTTTATTGTCTTTTTATCCAGTTATCTTTTCTATCACATGTGGATATGAATCTCCGGCCGTCTTTATTCTCTTTTCTATGTTTCTCTTCTCCCTCTTCTCTTATTTCTTCTTCTTTGTAACTTTTTGTGCACATTTCCTATAATTGTTTCTCTCTGTATATTATATTATATAATGTTCTTCGCTCCTATAAATGGACTTGTTGTGAAGCCTCTGACTGTTTGCGGTGAATGAGTTGAGTCTTTCCTCGTGTTATCTGTAGGATGAGATTATTGGGGAGTGTAAATAACGTTCAATATTTTCATTATACTCTGCAGTAAAACCGGATTCATTCAGATATTGTACAAATCGCATGATCATTACCTCCGCAGTAGCAACACGTCGCCCACATATCTTAGAGGGGTGGGTCACTTCGCCTCATGTTTCTTGTAATGTCTGTGTAAGTGTTGGGGGGGAGGGAGCAGGATATGAGGTGATTTACCTATATCCATCTATTACTAGTCCTGATTCGCTTTCCTGATATGTAAAGTGAAGCCTTCGGTCTTTCACCTCATCAGCCGGAGATTCCTGACCATAAAATGGCCGCAGATGGAGGGTCATGTGATCTCTATCTGTCCATGAGCAATCGCAGGCAGGGCGATTGCTGATGGACAGGTCCGGGCAGGGCGATTGCTGATGGACAGATAGAGATCACATGACCCTCCATTTTATGGTCAGGAATCTCTGGCTAAAAGAGGTAAAAGACAGGAGAAGTCACTTTACATATCAGGAAAGCAAAATATTAATAGATGTATATTGGTAATTATTACCTCATATCCTTCTTTCATGTTACCCTTTTGTTTGATAACTCATTCTGGTTGGAAGCGCTGCCCTTTTTGATATTAAATTATTAAACTTATGCATTCTAATGACTCCATAACTCCGTTACCTGAAGTGATTGCTGAACTAGTGAGTATAATATTGTATTTGGGCTGAATCTATGCAAAGTGTCTCGACGTCCTTATACATGGCGAGTGGTGGAAGGTAAAATCACTCAGGTTCTGAAGGGCGGAGAGCAGTCAGAAGAAGGTCCACTGTGACCCGATATCTCCCGTCCTGAACCTAATTCTGTGATCCTGACAATCCCACATACACTTGAACCATAGAGGCCTATGGGAGCTGTGCACCTGGAGTCATAGTATCTATAGGGGGAATACAGGCAGTCCCCGACTTACAGCGTTCCGAGATACGAACAACCAAGGTAACTAAGGAAGCGTGAGATCGCACCAGCTAATACTTCCTTAGTTACCAGCGACCCGTGGGCTCTTCTAAATACATCTTATCCTATGCCATACAAAACTAAAAAAATTCAACTTAAGTACAAGCCTCCGGTCCCTATCTTGCATGTAACCCGGGGACTGCCTACAGCCCCCTATCAATCCTGGGAGATCTCCTCCAAAATATCAAGAATCTACAAAATCTCTCACTGCAAAAAAAAAGAAAACGCCAGGAAATCCGGATCACACATTAAGCACAGAGATAGACTCAGAGCACATTTATGAGACAGGAGGGATCTAGAGCATGTACATGATGCATGGGCAGGGTTCTAGAGCATGAAGATGATGCATGGGCAGGGTTCTAGAGCATGAAGATGATGTATAGGCAGGGTTCTAGAACATGTAGATGATGTATGGGCATGGTTCTAGAGCATGAAGATGGTGTATGGGCAGGGTTCTAGAGCATGAAGAGGATGTACGGGCAGGGTTCTAGAGCAAGCAGAGGATGTATGGCCAGGGTTCTAGAGCATCTAGATGATGTATGGCCAGGGTTCTAGAGCTTGTAGAGGATGTAAGACCAGGGTTCTAGAGCAAGCAGAGGATGTATGGCCAGGGTTCTAGAGCATGCAGAGGATGTATGGCCAGGGTTCTAGAGCATGCAGAGGATGTATGGCCAGGATTCTAGAGCATGTAGATGATGTATGGGCAGGGTTCTAGAGCATGTAGATGATGTATGGGCAGGGTTCTAGAGCATGAAGATGATGTATGGGCAGGGTTCTAGAGCATTTAGATGATGCATGGTCAGGGTTCTAGAGCATGTAGATGATGTATGGGCAGGGTTTAGCACACATAACGCACAGGGTTAGCTTCAGATCACATACATGTACACAAAATAGAACTTATAACATGCAGATCCCGTGATCTGTGCCCTATGCCAAGTCTTGTGCCAGTATACCCGGGCCGCTGTGCCCATTCTCACGGCTTACACTGGACTCTGCAGGTGATAAAGAGCTGGGCTTATATTACAATGAGTCATTTTCAATTTCTGGATGTTGGTCTCTACTGAGGGTCAGTTTTGTGTTTGCGCTTCACGTATCACCAGGGCCAGATTATAGGGGGGGGCATCCTGGGTGCGTGCCCCGGGGCCCCCACCACTTGGTACTTAAAGAAGCCCCCACCAAATGTGGGTGATTCAGGTGACTGCATGGCCGCCGGAATCGCCCACATTATATATGGGTCCGGCTCCCCGGTCGGTACCCCATAGACTTTAATCTATGAAGTGGAACAATAATTTCCCTGCTCTGCCATAGACCATCGGACCTGTACCAAGACAGTGGTGCCCTGCCGCTGCGCCGCCAGTGCCAAAAGGAGGAAGTCACGGGCATCAGGAGAACAGAGGAAGGTGAGTTCAATTTGATTAATTTGCCTAGGGCTGTATATAGTTATAATATGAGGCTGTATATAGTTACTAAGGAGGCTGTATATAGTTATTATGGGGGGGTTGTATATAGTTATTATAGGGTGGCTGTATATATTATAGGGGGACTGGATATTTTTATTACTAGCAACAATAGTGGGGAGGGCCACCACCAGTTTGCGCCCAGGCTCCTCCACCACCCATAATACGGCCCTGCATGTCACCACCACAGCCCCCCCACCACCACTGTCTCCCTGGTCTGATTGTCACCTCTACCTTGTGTCTGCACCTTGGTGTAATGCCACCAACCACATACAGAGATGTTTCCCATCACCACGGCATGAGCAAACGGGTGACTGTCCTCTCCTCCACCACAACAAGGCACCGACGAGGCTCTTCTTCTCCTCAGCATCAGGGACTTACCTCCACCACATTCCCTCCTCCAGGTCACTGCATGGGGCGACCCCAGACAACGGATAGAAACATGTGAGGACAGTGAGAGAACATGCAGAATACACAGAGCAGAGAGGTGGCCTCCTACATCAGTGGTGGCCTCCTGCATCAGTGGTGGCCTCCTACATCAGTGGTGGCCTCCTGCATCAGTGGTGGCCTCCCGCATCAGTGGTGGCCTCCTGCATCAGTGGTGGCCTCCTACATCAGTGAGTAATACCCCTCTTACCTGTAATCTCCACTACATGGGGTATAATACCCAGTAATACCCCTCTTACCTGTAATCTCC
>WNYA01002247.1:10527-45646 GCA_019512145.1 Engystomops pustulosus
TTGCACCCCAAGCCACGTGACGAGGCGGCGGCGTCCTCGCCGTGACAAATTGGTGGCAGCGGTGGGATAAATTCATTTTTGTCAGAGCATTAAGTGTTGGGATTAAGTAACTGACCCCTGCACTTAAGGACTAGTGGAATCCTTGCGAGGAGTACCCTAGTTTTACACGGACCAAATCAGTGCTGTTCTAAGACACACGTGCAAACAGTTCCCCTACCCCGTTTTTCTTTTCTATCTTTTATTTGGCAAAGGTTGCACTCAGTGATGGCAACCATCTACAAGAGACAGAGCAAGGAGGCTCTAGTCCACCTCTGTGAGCAGAGAGGTATCGACCCGGCTGACAAGTCCAAAGAGCTGCTGGTTGGTGCTTTGATGGAGCAAGATGCAGAGCAAGGATCTGGCATGGCTCAAGGGAGCCAAGATATGGACATTAATCCTGGAAGAGTTTCCCCTGAGGCTACCCACAGCAGGAGCCCTCAGGTAGGCATGGATGTGTCTCTACAAATGGCCCTACAGCAGCTAGGTGAATGTGATCCTAGCCTGCGTCTGCAGCTTATCCTTCAATTTAATCAGGCGGCCGCAGAGCGAGAGAAGGAGGGAGCGGCCGCAGAGAGAGAGGAGAGAGCAGCCGCAGAGAGAGAGGAGAGAGCAGCCGCAGAGCGCCAGGCTGATAGAGAATTCAGGCTGGAAATGGCGCGTATTGAAAGGGGTATCAATTCTGTGCAACTCCAATCCCAGGCTGTAGACCCCAAAAGACCTCGTCAAGAACGTTTTCCAGTACTGGACAAGGATGGGGACTTGGACATTTTTCTGCGGTCGTTTGAAAAGACCTGCAGACAATACCATCTGCCCCGTGAGCAGTGGGCACAGTATTTAAGCCCAGGGCTAAGAGGCAAAGCCCTGGAAGTATTTGCTGACCTTCCTCTTGAGCTTGATGAGGACTATGATGCTATAAAAGCTGCTTTGATTAAAAAGTACAACCTAACTCCAGAGGTGTACCGCAAGAAATTCCGGAGCGTAAAGCGAGAACCAACCGACAGCTACGCTGATACAGTAGGCAACCTACGGACTACCTTTCTACAGTGGACCCGAGGACTTTCTGTCAACAGCCGTGAGGACCTGGAGGATCTCATGATAAAAGATCAGTTTCTGCACATTTGTCCTGTGGATGTACGACAGTTTGTTTGTGACAAGGAGCCTAAAACTGCGGATGAAGCTGCGCAGATTGCAGACTCCTATACTGCCAACCGGATGCCTGAAGCCAAGAGGGAAACTTCCCCCCAAAGGTCCACCAGCTGGAAGGAAAAACAAGCCAGGACAACATCACAGCCTTCTGTCTCCAAAGTGGGTGAGAACATTACACTGAGGGAGTCTATGAATCAGGGGGATATGCGCAAATGTTTTAATTGTAACAAAGTGGGTCATCTGAGGTCTGCGTGCCCAGAGAGAGGGGCAACTGTCTACTCTACAGTACCAGTAGTCATGCTGCTTTCTGGTGATATGGACAAGTTACAGCACCATATGCAAACTGTGATAGTGGGTGATAGAGTCACCCAGGGATTAAGAGACTCAGGGGCAAGTTATTCTTTAGTTCGCCCTGAGGTCATAAACCCTAAGGACATCATTCCAGAAAAGACTTTGCCTGTGAAGGGGATAACTGGATGCCATCCAGGAGTGCCCGTTGCAAAGGTTTTTATGGACTGGGGTTCTGGTAGAGGTATCAGACAAGTGGGAGTGTCACAAGAATTGCCTGTGGATGTATTGTTGGGAAATGATTTGGGAAAAATGACAACTGTGTATGTGCCTGATGTACAACAATCATATGAGAAAATGGGCAGAAGCCCAAGGGAACTGGTCTGGGAAGGAGGACAGGATAGCAAGAGCAAGGCTATGCCTGCTCCAGAACCAGAGGTGTCCCAGTATGAGGAAGCTACGGGGGAGGGGGTGGTAAATGGGCCCCCAGAGATAACCCTGCAGTCAGCCGATATGGTGAAGGGTGTGAGAGGCTGCCAAGATGGAGTCTCTGAATCTGCACCTCAAAGCTCTAAGGTCGTGAGTGTGGATCTGGTGGAGGCCATTACTCAAGGAGAGGTCCTAGAGCAGACAAGAGGTGTCAAGATGAGTAAGGCTCAGAGCATGAGCCACAAAGATGCCTCTACTCAGACTGGGGAGATGCAGTGTGTCTATGAGCCAAAGACAGCGTGTACACTAGAACCAGTGCTGAGAGAGGAGACTGGGGTCCACAGTGAGGTCGGGTTCCCGGTGATGAGTGTTGCCAGTGCAGTTTTGGGGAGCGATCAGAAAGGGGAGCAGGAGCATAGGGACTCTCAGGAGAGCATTCAGTCAGTGGTCCAACCTAAGCCCTGTAGTATAAATGATAAAGAGAGGGACTCTAATAGCTGTACAGCGGGAAAACCAAAACACAATGTAACTGGGTACAGTAGTCCTACACTTAACTCCATTGGCATTTCATCCAGCAGGGAGAGGGTTAACCATTTCACACTTGGGAGAGGGGACACAGAACTTAGTGTTTCTGCAGCACAAAGCCATAAAGTCAGCAGGGGGTCCCAGCACAGCAGTGTACAAGTGACCAGGGGAGAGAGTACTTGGCCTTATACACAGGACAAAGGACCAGATGGTTGATGTGCCCAGGTAATCACATCTTATGGCAATGATTTTTATGGTACTGAACTTCTGCAATGTATTATTGGTAATTGGCTTGGGAAAATTTCAAATGGCGTGGGTCATTTCAAATTTGCCCAATCTTGAAAGGGGGAGGTGTCAAGGAGATATTAATTGTGAATGTATAAGATTGGCTTAACTATAGGGTAATTACAAACTTTGTTTAAATATTTGGCATCTATTGAAGCGTCCAGGCAGCTTTTATGACATCCTGGAGCTTTAACAGCCTGATAACCTCTGAACTGAAGACTGGTCAGACCCCAAAGGACATTTGGTCTCCCTACCCCCCCTCTTCTGCATCAGGATTTGGAAACAAAAGACTGTTAAAATATTCCTGGACTCTCCCCCCTCATTACCACTTTGCCCAATCGTGAATGACCCTCTGGACTAAGACAGCGTGTACACTGGAACCAGTGCTGAGAGAGGAGACTGGGGAGATGCAGTGTGTCTATGAGCCACAGACAGCGTGTACACTGGAACCAGTGCTGAGAGAGGAGACTGGGGCATTTGTCCTGTGGATGTACGACAGTTTGTTTGTGACAGGGAGCCTACAACTGCGGATGAAGCTGCGCAGATTGCAGACTCCTATACTGCCAACCGGATGCCTGAAGCCAAGAGGGAAACATCCCCCCAAAGGTCCACCAGCTGGAAGGAGAAACAAGCCAGGACAACATCACAACCTACTGTCTCCAAAGTGGGTGAGAACATTACACTGTGGGAGTCTATAAATCAGGGGGATATGCGCAAATGTTTTATTTGTAACAAAGTGGGTCATCTGAGGTCTGCGTGCCCAGAGAGAGGGGCAACTGTCTACTCTACAGTACCAGTAGTCATGCTGCTTTCTGGTGATATGGACAAGTTACAGCACCATATGCAGACTGTGATAGTGGGTGATAGAGTCACCCAGGGATTAAGAGACTCAGGGGCAAGTTATTCATTGGTTCGCCCTGAGGTTATAAACCCTAAGGACATCATTCCAGAAAAGACTTTGCCTGTGAAGGGGATAACCGGATGCCATCCAGGAGTGCCCGTTGCCAAGGTTTTTATGGACTGGGGTTCTGGTAGAGGTATCAGACAAGTAGGAGTGTCACAAGAATTGCCTGTGGATGTATTGTTGGGAAATTATTTGGGAAAAATGACAACTGTGTATGTGCCTGATGTACAACAATCATATGAGAAAATGGGCAGAAGCCCAAGGGGACTGTTCTGGGAAGGAGGACAGGATAGCAAGAGCAAGGCTATGCCTGCTCCAGAACCAGAGGTGTCCCAGTATGAGGAAGCTACGGGGGAGGGGGTGGTGAATGGGCCCCCAGAGATAACCCTGCAGTCAGCAGATATGGTGAAGGGTGTGAGAGGCTGCCAAGATGGAGTCTCTGAATCTGCACCTCGAAGCTATAAGGTCCTGAGTGTGGATCTGGTGGAGGCCATTACTCAAGGAGAGGTCCTAGAGCAGACAAGAGGTGTCAAGATGAGTAAGGCTCAGAGCATGAGCCACAAAGATGCCTCTACTCAGACTGGGGAGATGCAGTGTGTCTATGAGCCAAAGACAGCGTGTACACTAGAACCAGTGCTGAGAGTGGAGATTGGGGAGATGCAGTGTGTCTATGAGTCAAAGACAGCGTATACACTAGAACCAGTGCTGAGAGAGGAGACTGGGGTCCACAGTGAGGTTGGGTTCCCAGTGATGAGTGTGGCCAGTGCAGTTTTGGGGAGCGATCAGGAAGTGGAGCAGGGGCATAGGGACTCTAAGGAGAGCGTTCAGTCAGTGGTCCAACCTAATCCCTGTAGTATAAATGGTAAAGAGAGGGACCCTAATAGCTGTACAGCTGGAAAACCAAAGCACAATGTAACTGGGTACAGTAGTCCTACACTTAACTCCATTGGCATTTCATCCAGCAGGGAGAGGGTTAACCATTTCACACTTGGGAGAGGGGACACAGAACTTAGTGTTTCTGCAGCACAAACCCATAAAGTCAGCAGGGGGTCCCAGCACAGCAGTGTACAAGTGACCAGGGTAGATATTACTTGGCCTTATACATAGGACAAAGGACCAGATGGTTGATGTGCCAATGTTATCACATCTTATGGTAATGATTTTTATGGTACTGAACTTCTGCAATGTATTATTGGTAATTGGCTTGGGAAAATTTAAAATGGCGTGGGTCATTTCAAATTTGCCCAATCTTGAAAGGGGGGAGAGTCCAGGAATATTTAAACAGTCTTTTGTTTCCAAATCCTGATGCAGAAGAGGGGGGGTAGGGAGACCAAATGTCCTTTGGGGTCTGAACAGACCAGTCTTCAGTTCAAAGGTTATCAGGCTGTTAAAGCTCCAGGATGTCATAAAAGCTGCCTGGACGCTTCAACAGATGCCAAATATTTAAACAAAGTTTGTAATTACCCTATAGTTAAACCAATCTTATACATTCACAATTAATATCTCCTTGACACTATGTCATTCAATGATTATATTAATAGGGTATTCCCATGAAGACAAGTTTCTTATATGTACTCAGGATAAAAAAAATAGCACATTCTCTAAGTCAATGTTACTAACAAAAATACAGCATTCACAAGTCCAACCTGTCTCTATCAGTCCTGGTGTACACAATTTCAGTTGCCCCTAGACACAACCCTGTAACTTCTGACTTTAGGGTCGGGCCACCACCTTGCATTTCTGTGTGACATTGTGCAGATGAGATTTCTGTGTCACGCCACCTGCACAGAGCACAGAGACTAATTGATTACTTCCTGGCAGGAGATCGTAAGCAGAGAGAGAGAGAGAGAGGTGCTGCAAACTACAAGGAGATAAGTGATCCGGGGGAAGGGGGAGGCAGGCACATATCTGTGAGATGTAGAAGAGCTCACAGTGTAACGCAGGGGCATAGGGACTCTCAGGAGAGCGTTCAGTCAGTGGTCCAACCTAAGCCCTGTAGTATAAATGATAAAGAGATGGACTCTAATAGCTGTACAGCGGGAAAACCAAAACACAATGTAACTGGGTACAGAAGTCCTACACTTAACTCCATTGGCATTTCATCCAGCAGGGAGAGGGTTAACCATTTCACACTTGGGAGAGGGGACACAGAACTTAGTGTTTTTGCAGCACAAAGCCATAAAGTCAGCAGGGGGTCCCAGCACAGCAGTGTACAAGTGACCAGGGGAGATAGTACTTGGCCTTATACATAGGACAAAGGACCAGATGGTTGATGTGCCCAGGTAATCACATCTTATGGCAATGATTTTTATGGTACTGAACTTCTGCAATGTATTATTGGTAATTGGCTTGGGAAAATTTCAAATGGCGTGGGTCATTTCAAATTTGCCCAATCTTGAAAGGGGGAGGTGTCAAGGAGATATTAATTGTGAATGTATAAGATTGGTTTAACTATAGGGTAATTACAAACTTTGTTTAAATATTTGGCATCTATTGAAGCTTCCAGGCAGCTTTTATGACATCCTGGAGCTTTAACAGCCTGATAACCGGTGGTGGTGGTGTCATGGTGTGGGGAATATTTTCTTGGCACTCTTTATGCCCCTTGGTATAAATTGAGCATCGTTGCAACGCCACAGCCTACCTGAGTATTGTTGCTGACCATGTCCATCCCTTTATGACCACAATGTACCCAACATCTGATGGCTACTTTCAGCAGGATAATGCGCCATGTCATAAAGCTGGAATCATCTCAGACTGGTTTCTAGAACATGACAATGAGTTCACTGTACTCAAATGGCCTCCACAGTCACCAGATCTCAATCCCAATAGAGCATCTTTGGGATGTGGTGGAACGGGAGATTTGCATCATGGATGTGCAGCCGACAAATCTGCGGCAACTGTGTGATGCCATCATGTCAATATGGACCAAAATCTCTGAGGAATGCTTCCAGCACCTTGTTGAATCTATGCCACGAAGAATTGAGGCAGTTCTGAAGGTAAAAGGGGGTCCAACCCATTACTAGCATGGTGTACCTAATAAAGTGGCCGGTGAGTGTATATACACCATATACGCACACAGCATATACACATCACAGGTACAAACATATACAGTATATATATATACATATATATATATGTATACACACACATATGAATCCCATATAAATATATTGTGTCCCTATAGAGCCTTATCTAAATACTAACCAATATGCCACTGCATTATTTGTCAGAGTGACTAACTTTAACATTTGTTTTTTTTGATCCATCGTGAAATATGTACATGTATTTTTTCCTTCTTTTTATGTTCTAATTTCATTGAGAACTTTATGACTAAATGTAATTAATGTTTTGAATTATGAGTCCTAGATGACAATATTCTTGTTGTTTACTTACCCACTTGAGTTCTGTTGTGCACTTGTTCGGCATGCCCACGAAGATGTACCGGACTAACACATCACGATAGATAGATCACATGACTGAATCATGTGAATGATGACGCATATGCTGGACTAATCACCTGACCCGGGAGTCACATGACGAGTGACGCGGTCTATGACGAGTCATTGTTTCATTGGATATTGATACTCTTTATAAGGACTGAGATTAACATTAGCAAATCAGCTGATGAAGGCTCGGTCAGAGCCGAAAAACGCGTTTACCGCGATATGCTTTGTATCATTTTGAAAATTTGATAATTAAAAACCAATATATAATTGATCTACCTCGAAGTGCCGGGATCATTTCTTCTATTGTATACACACACAACATTACATACATATTATGCTGTACATAAAACCCCCACCTTTATTTAGAGCTGATAGAAATGAAGAAATACAAAGACTTGGCTTGAACAAATCTAATAATATTGTATTATATTTTTTAATGTGGCTTGCTCATTTCCTTCAGATTAGACATGCTATTAATGTTTAGGGTTAATCTAAGCCTATATAAGTGGGAATCAGATATAGGGGCCATCTTCTATACAGTGTGCAGTTTGTAATAAAATCCACACCAAAGGTCTCAGTCAGTGAAACACATTGGGGCACATTTACTAAGGGTCCGCATGGTGCATTTTCGTCGGGTTTCCCGACTATTTCCGATTTGCGCGTCATTTAAGTGGGTTTATTGGCGCACCTGATCGGATTTTGGCGCAATTGCGGCGACTTGCATGCAACACAAATCAGGGGGTGTGGCCGACGGACAACCCGACTGATTCCGACTAAGCGCAGGATTTACAATTCAAATTGTGTCGCAAGCCATGCACCGGGAAGAAGAAGGTGAACTCCGGCGGACCTCAATGGGGAACTGACAGATGCAGGAAAATGGACACATGATCTTCAAGAATCGCGCCGGACTTCATCCTTGCCGGAGAACGCACCTGGGAGATGGCGAAAGGACCAGATAAGTAAATCTGCCCCAATGGCCCACATTTATCAAACCTCATGCAGTCTGTACTATGCGCAGTTTTCCAGTAAAGTGTGCAGTATTCTCCAGATTCATCAAAAACTGGCACATGGTCTTCATTAATCTGATGCACCGGCACTGCTGGGAAATGTGGACCTTTTTTTTGGTGCACTTTGTTCATGCTGCAGAATTGTGGCACATACAGAATGGTGGAACATGTCAGTAAAAAATGTGTCGCAAATTTCAACTACACACTAACACTCCCCTGTACAGGCGCATCACAAAACTGGCACACATACTTTAAAAATACATGTGCAAGAAGTTTGCACATTCTTTTAAGAAAACTGGTCAAATGTTTTAATAAATGTGGCCCATTGAGTTTGACTTTTGCACTAGCCAATGGGAAATGGGGAGGGAAGGGGTAGGGAGGGTTGTGGGGCTGGACTTTTATTTGACAGTCAGAGATGAAACTGGCAAGCTGAGAGATCTGTTGTATGCACCTGTAAAATGACATATATGCAGACCTAATTAGCATACGACTGACACAAGTACTTGTCTGGAAAACTTGTCTCATGGATTTTGAAGATACTTACAATTTAAAAAGGGTAGTAAGCACAATGAATGATATAAATAGGAAATCTATATACATACCTACTCTATACACTAAACGAGCACCCCAGCCTATCCATGTATCAGCAATTACATGGATATCCATTCCCCTGTAGCAACTGTATGCCTCTGGCTCCTAGGAACACCAGTAGCTTTTATTACAAGTGTTTTGAGATGCTTTTCCAGGACTGCACAGCGATTTTGGTCACCTCCACTGCCACGCGACCAAAGATTGACGTGTGACCCTTGAACCCCTTGAAATACAGTGAATGAATGTATTCATATTGCAATGCTCTAAAGGTTCAACTTCAACATTTAGGGACACATGATGCACCTTTTTTTTGGCTTGGCTTTTTCTTCTATTTTGAAGAAAATTTGCAAACTCACTAAAGACCTAAACACGGAAGTAATAAAAAGCCACATCTGACCAGAAAAAAAACAGCAGCGCAAAGCCAAAACTAAGATACATTTGCCCAGTGGCGTAACTACAGCTGCTATCGGACCCGGGTGAAGTAATGGATGGCAAAGTATAATTTTATTTTATAACTGTTTATTGAAAAAATTACAAGCACACCACACAAAATGAACAATGCAATGTACAGAATCCAACATACAACACAGTGAAAACATGTGTGAATTAAAATGTGTAAAAAAAAAAATATGTAACAAACAAGTTTTGACTCTGTGGTTTCCTGACATGACCTTATCCTGCAGACACTAAATGAGAACCTGGGGTAATGTGTACTGGGACCCTCACACCCAGCAGAGGTGTACAATTACATCAATTGGAAGGGGGAATCTCAGAGAATGGGGCAAATTTACTTACCTGGTCCTATCGGGATCACCGATTTGGACGGTCCGACGAAGATGAAGTCTGGCACGCTTCCCTGCCGAGGTCCGCCGGAGTTCACCTTCTCCTTCCTGGTGCTTGCGACACAAATCAAAATGTTAAATCCCCTGGGTAGTCCGAATCCATCGGGTTGTCCGGCGGCATTGCCCCCTGATTTGTGTCACATGCAAGCCGATGCCGATGTGCCAAAACACGAACCCGTGCACCAAAATCCCCTGTTAAACGCAGCGCTAAAAATGCACCGTACGGACCCTTAGTAAATGAGCCCCATTATGTCTAAGGCATAAAGTGTCTAAGTGTTTAAGGCTAGAAAGTGCGTCTCGGGGAGTAATTGATACGGTTAGAGTCGCACCATGTTCCTCATATATGAGTTGATCCTGTGCTTGAAAATTCGAGACTCATAGGTGAGCATCTCATTGATATAAGATTTCCACATCCTCAGTGGGGGTGTGTTGGGATCGTACCATCTCAGAGCAATACATTGCCTGACCATGAAAAGGGATTCTTGTAGAAAGATTCTATGATAGTGTGACCAGGTCTCTTCTGACAATAATCCAAGCAGGCATATTTCGGGGCTACAACACACTCTCAAGGAGAGTAAATCAGAAAGGAAGACAGTTACCTGTTTCCAAAATTGTGCAATGGGGGATACACCAGGAACATGTGCCAGAAATCGGCTTCCAGGGAGCCACATCATGGACTGGCAGTGTTAGATGCACGTCCCATTCTGTATAAACGTATTGGAGTGAGGTATGCCTGGTGTACTATATACACAGCTGAATTATAATTTGTTAATAATGTGTGTATATGTTGTATATCTATGTGTATATACAGGATGTGCGTGTATATATGCTGTCTATCTGTGTGTATGTTGTATATACTGGATGTGTGTGTGTATGCTGTATATACTGGATGCGTGTGTATATTAAATATATATGTGTGTATATATATACTGTATATCTGTTGTAAATTATATGTGTATATACTGCATATATTTACGTGTGTATGAATGAGTAGACACGTGTACGAGTGTATAAATAATTGATATTGTGTAAATGTGTGTGTATAAATATGCATGTATTTTTTAAGGAGAAGGGGGCCCAGCCTCTTCTAGTTACACCTCTGCAAAGTTGAATGGAGTTAAACATCTCCTTTCGGATTCTTAATTTAAAATACAATGGGGCACATTTACTTACCCGATCCGGAGGAGATCCCAAAATCTCCCAAAAGTGGATTGTCCGACAACAATGCACTGTGCCACAATTCAAGAAGATCGTGCGTCCGACTTGCTGAATGTGTCGCTTCCCCGCTCAGGTCCGCCAGAGTTCACCATTTTCCTCCCGGTGTATGTGAGTGCATGGCTTGCCACACAATTAAATCCCGCGCTTAGTCCGAATCCGTCGGATTGTTCGATGGCCCTTCCGATGCAACAAGATAACCTTTTAAATGCGGCGAAATTGGAAATCGTTGGAATATCCGACATTTGTGCGGTCCCCGGTCCCTTAGTAAATGAGCCCCAATATGTTCACTATCTATTCTCTACTTTTTGGTATTTTAAATCTAATGCTAAATTTGCCAATACTAACGTTAGTTTCTTATTGAACAGTCTTCAAGACCAGTATTTAGCGTTTCACACAGCTTAATCGCTGAAAAGCTTTTCCAGTAAAATTTTATGACTGCCGTAATTTCTTGTTACTTACGTCTTTAACACAGTAACACACAACTGCAAATAATTCACTTTTAATCACACAGTGCCATCTTCCTGCAGAAAAAGGTTACAGACTCAGCATGATATATAAAATAACAAAGCAAAATAGCAAAATAAAGGGAACTAAAAAAAGTTTAATTTTTTTATAAAGAAGAAAAAAACATCCAAAGAAAAAACAAAACAGATCACTAACAATAGGGGTGTCTGTGCACAAGAAATAGATGCCGCAGGCACAATTGGCCACATGATAATTGACTAACATAATTTCAGTGATTGCTCCATTAACACAGGTGTGGGTGTTGATGAGGACTGGGCTGGAGATCGATCTGTCATGATTAACCCCTTAATGACCGCCCTATCGGGATTCTACGGCGGTCATTAAGGGTACTTCTTCTGACGCGACGCCTTTCTACGGCACCGCGTCAGAAGATTTCGGGACATCGGGTCAGTATAGTGTCGGTGTCGGGCTGTGATATCACAGCCCAGACCCGGCACTAACACCCGGGATCGGAAAAACTCCGATCCCGGGTGTTTAACCCCTTACACGCCGCGGTCAAGCATGACCGCAGCATGCAAGTGTGTCCCCCGTGGATCGGACCCCCCCGGTGTGCTTACCGGGGGATCCGATCCCTCCTGCCGCTGCCCCGGGTCCCGACGAGTGACCCGAGGCTGTCGGCTCCTCTTCTCGCCGGGTCCTGCCTTCCTGGCAGGACCTGGCTGTAAGTAACTGAGCATGCGCAGCATGCTCAGTTACTTACACTATACACTGCAATACAAGTGTATTGCAGTGTAAAGGCTTGAATAAGCGATCGGATGATGGCTTATTCAAGCCAAGAAGTAGAAAATGTAAAAAAATTTAAAAAAAATTAAAACTTTTTATAATATAATTAAATAAATAAATAAAGTCCCATAATCTCCCCAGTAACACATAAAATGCATATACAGTAAATAAAACACAAAAACATACATATTTGGTATCACCACGTCCGTATTAATCTGTACAATAAATCTAAATCAATATTGAACCCGCGCGGTGAACTACGTAAAAAAAAACTCGGAAAACTTCCCATAATACACAATTTTTCAACACCATCACAAAAAATGTTCTAAAAAGTGATCAAAAAAAGTTACGTTCCCTAATATGATACGACTGAAAAGAACAACTGTTTTCGCAAAAAATAAGCCCTCAACCAGATCTGACAACAGAAAAATACAGAAGTTATGGCCCTGAAAAGTTGTCAATAGTAAAAACAATGCGATTTTCTCCAATATTGGTTTTGCTGAGGAAAATAAGCAAAAATAAGAAAAACTATATAAATGAGGTATCACCGCAATCGTAGTGAACCAGAGAATAAAGATAAAATATTATTTTTACATTACGGTGAGCGGGGGGAAAAAATGCTAACAATACAAAATAAAAATTGATGATTTTGTTTGTGTCCCCCTTGAAATAGTTAATAAAATCTCAAGAATAAGCTTTAGACTCCCAAAATAAATTATCTATACATTGTATCTCATCCCATAAAAAATAAGCCCTCATATGTTTGTATTACCAAAAAAAATAAAAATTTATAGGTCATACAATGTGACAAATCTGCTGTGAATGGCGCCTCCATTCATTCTATACTTGGCCGTGCACCTGTACAGAAGTTTACCACCACAGATGGGGTATCGCTACACTCGGGAGGAATTGGGCATCAAGCGTTGCAGTGCGTTTCATCATTTAATTTATTCTGAAAATTTCAGTTTTGGCCTAAATGAATGTATTTTCCAAAAAAATTCAATAGTTTCTAAATCACAGGTCCATATTTTTTAACCCATGTGAAACACTTAAAGGGTTAATAGACTTAATAGAAGTTGTTTTACATACGTTGAGGGGTAAAGTTTCTATAGTGGGGTAATTTATGGGGTTTTACTATTATTTAGGCCTCTCAAAGTCACTTGAAAGTTGAGTTGTCCCTCAAAATGTGAGTTTTGGCAATTTTCATGAAAATAAGAAAAATCGCACCTAAAGTTCTGCACCTCATAACATCCTAGAAAAATGACCGGAAGCATAAATTATCATCCCAACATAAAGCAGATATTCTATAAATGTTAATTATCAAACTTTTTGGGTAGTTTTACATCTTGTCTGGAAACCAGAACATTTCAAACTTGGAAAATGAAGAATTTTTACAAACTTTTGCCAAATTTTCACTTTTTTTCAGAACGAAATGCAAAACTTATCACTTAAATTTTATAACTAACATGAAGTACAATGTATCACGAGAAAACATTCTCAAAATCACCGGGATATGTTAAAGCGTTCCGAAGTTATAACCAATTATCGTGAGACATGTCAGACTTGAAAAATCGAGTCTGGTCATTGAGCTGAAAACTAGTGTCGGTGATAAGGGGTTAAGTAAGAATCACACCACTGGACACTTTAAAAGGAGGCTGGTGCTTGGCATCATTGTTTCTCTTCTGTTAAACATGGTTATCTCTAAAGAAACACGTGCAGTCATCATTGCATTCACAAAACTGGCCTAACAGGGAAGAGTATCGCAGCTACAAAGATTGCCCCTCAGTCAACAATCTATCGCATCATCAAGGAATTCAAGGAGAAAGGTTCCTTTGTTGCCAAAAAGGACCCAGGCCGCCCAAGAAGGACCAGCATGCGCTAGGACCGTCTCTTAAAAGTGTTTCAGCTTCGGGATCGGGCTACCAGCCGTGCAGAGCTTACTCAGGAATGGCAGCAGGCAGATGTGAGTGCCTCTGCACGCACTGTGAGGTGGAGACTCTTGGAGAAAGGCCTGGTGTCAAGGAGGGCAGCAAAGAAGCCACTTCTCTCCAGAAAAAACATCAGGGACAGACTGATATTCTGAAAAAGGTACAGGGAGGGGACTGCTGAGGACTGGGGTAAAGTCATTTTCTCTGATGAATCCCCTTTCCGATTGTTTGGAACATCTGGAAAACAGCTTGTTCGGAGAAGACAAGGTGAGTGATACCATCAGCCTTGTCTCATGCCAACTGTAAAGCATCCTGCAACCATTCATGTGTGGGGTAGCTTCTCAGCCAAGGGAATGGGCTCTCTCACAGTCTTGCCTAAAAACACATCCATGAATAAAGAATGGTACCAGAATGTCCTCCAAGAGCAACTTCTCCCAACCGTCCAAGAGCAGTTTGTTGATCAACAATGCCTTTTCCAGCATGATGGAGCATCTTGCCATAAAGCAAAGGTGATAACTAAATGGCTCAGGGAACAAAATATAGAGATTTTGGGTCCATGGCCTGGAAACTCCCCAGATCTTAATCCCAGTGAGAACTTATGGTCAATCATCAAGAGACCGGTGGAAACAAAAATAAACAAATTGTGACAAAATGCAAGCATTAATTGTGCAAGAATGGACTGCTATCAGTCAGGATTTGGTCCAGAAGTTGATTGGGAGCATACCAGGGAGAATTACAGAGGTCATGAAGAAGAAGGGCCAACACTGCAAATATTGACTTGCTGCATTAACTCATTCTGTCAATAAAAGCTTTTGTTACTCATAATATGATTGCACTTGTATTTCTGTATGTGATAAAAACATTGGACAAACACACATAAAAACAAGAGGGCAACAGATCATGTGAAAATTTAATATTTGTGTCATTCTCAAAACTTGGCCATGACTGTATACTCACCTTCTGCTTCTTCTCCCCGCAACTCCATCTTCTCCCTGCGTGCATCACTATGACGTGTCGGGATCGCGGCCACATGACATCATAGTGTTGCACGCAGGCCGGAAAAAGAGAAGATGGAGCTATGTAGAGAAGACGCCAAAGGTGAGTATAGCAGGTTTTTTTTCCAAGGGGCTTATGCGGACATGTCTGTAAAAGGAGGGGCCCTGCTGTGGATATTTCATTTTTGGGGGGCTGTTTATGCATTTCATTAAGGCCCCTTCATACTTGCATATTTCACACGTGTGTTCTGTGCGTGCTTTTGATGCGCAGAACTTGCGTTGCACTCTCACCCATTTTGATTAATGGGTTTTTTCAGACTTGCATTTTTTCTCATTAACACACTCATGTTTTTTTTAACATGGGTTTAAATCTCGGCTTTTGGAAAACCGTAGCCAGGCGAGGTAATTGAGGAAGCGGGCCTGCAGTTGCATGTGATGCAATTCTTCAGCACCCTACGTGAACCGCAAGTCTATCCAAGTGGCCACGGTGATGAGACCACTCATGAGACCACTCAAATCTTGTGCGGGTTCCTCAAACACAGACCGGAATTCAGCCAGTAACGCAGCATGGGTGGCCGTGACTGGATTGCCTCTGGCCCATAGAGGAGTAGACCAGGCCAGGGCCTTCCTAGAGAGCAAACGGACAATAAATGCCACCTTGGAGCGTTCGGTGACCAACTGGGATGGCATCAATTCAATGTGCAGGGAGTACTGGGTAATAAAGCCAGTAACAAATTTGGGGTCGCCATCATACTTGTCTGGAATAGAAATTCTGAGCCTTGGTTTTGCTTCCGGAGGAAATGCCGGAGAGACTGGAGAAGTCACAGGAGCCTGTTGCTGTAAATCAAGCAGCTTTGAAGCACAACTGCAACTTTGCCTAGAAGTTCTCCTGTCCGGCAGCAATCTGTTGAGACTGCCAGGCAACAACGCTGCGAAGATCAATCCGTTCTGGAGGTGACTCCTTGGCGTGGGGCCATGGCCGGATCTTACTGTCAGGGTTCTGGGTCTGTGGACCCTCTGGACCACCGTGGGAGATGCAGGACACAGTCCGAGTATGGGAAAGACAAGCGGGAGAACAGCACTGGAAGGAACACTGGATTTCATGGCAGGAACATGGGAGCAGGCAAACGGAACAGGAATGCAGGAACAGACTGGAACACAGGAGGGCTTTCACTTCACAGGAAATGGCTGAAGATCTGGTGGGGAATGATGGGAGCGGCCATCAATATATATAGGGGGTCTAATTGTTTTGCCGATGTAGGACCGTCTACAAGGGCAAAAAAATCACATAGACAACGTAATCGGTTTTACAGCTGATAAACTGTTTCACTGTTGTGGTGATGCCACCCATCTGGAAAGTTTTTGTTCTCAAATGAAATCTACAAAAATTACAATAGTGGCATGCAAAGTTGGCTTTTGTAATCTCACTGTCTAACCATGCAGTCTTAGTGTCACTAAATCTTCTTTTAACTAAGAGATTTCTCATGGTAGGGTTTCGTCCAAGGCCACTATTGGTCTATCTGCTGTGACCTTCTTTAGTTTGGGATCCTGTTCTAATATGACCAAATTTTTCTGGATGGCTTTATGGATTTTATTTTCATTTGGACCAAATCAAAGGTGAAAGTGAATCTGTCATTTTTCTTATTACTGTTTCTGTGTAGTAATTGGTTTCTATCTATCTGTGATGCTTTCTCAAATTCCTTTATGACAATGTCATCTGGGTACCCCCAACCCTTAGCCTGTCCCTTAATTCTACTGCTTTTCTCTGAAAAGACACGTCTGTATCATTTATGCATCTCAGATGGACAAATTGGCCGTATAGTACGGCTTTTTTCACATGATTGGGATGGACGCTATTATAGTGGAGTAACGCATTTGTAGCTGTTGGTTTACAGAACCCACATACTTGGATACGATCTTTGACAATATCAAGTTGGACGTCCAAAAATTCTAAATGCTTGTCCCCAAAATTACTTGTGAAGTGCATGTTCATTTTATTGCCCTCAAAAAATTTACCAAGTCACAAAATTCCTGTTCAGATCCAGTCCAGGCCATGAACATATCATTGATGTACCTCAAATAAGTATGTATATATTAAATAAATGGATTATCAGTATTGAGGATGAACCTACTTTCGAATACTGCCAAAAATATATTAGCAAAGGTACATGCGACCGCTGTGCCCATGGCCGTGCGGATAACCTGATTAAACCATTGGTTATTGAACAAAAAGACATTAAGGGTTAAGATGAACATTAGAGCTTCACTGACAAATTCAACCAGGGCCTCACTCTTGCCTGCTTTACATAGGACTAAGCATATAACTTCAACCCCTTCTTGATGTGGGATCCTCGTATAGAGGCTCTCTTACGCCAGGGGATACGTTCAACTGCCCGTGAAAATGAATTGGTATCCTTCAAGTACGATGGAATATCCATCAGAATGGGTTTCAATAATTAATCCAAAAATTTCGATAAAGAGCCGATCCCTGTGACTATAGGATGGCTGGGAGGTCGGCTCGGAGACTGAATCTTTGGGAGGAAGTACCAAGAAGGCTTCTCATGAAACATGGGAAAGAGTTTTTCTTTTCCGACAAAATCTTTTTTTCTACTGCACATCTCGGAACTGTACGTAATAGGGAAACGTCGGGTGGTTTTATGACAAATGATTTCTCTTTTTTCAACCTTTGTAACGCCTTCCATTCTTCGATGGGCATATTTGAATCATGAGTAGGCTAGATTAAGGTTTTAACATCCCTACAGACCTGCTTGTAAAATATATCAATAAATGAACCAGCCAGCAAAGGGGGACAAAAAGTGGAATGATTGCCACCCCTGAATTCAGGTGTTGCTAGCAATAAGTCCTTATTGTCTACTATTCTTTTGGCCCTATTTAACATCCACTTGGGGGCTCCGCTCTGGACATTTCTCTAAAGGGGACTCTGCAGTGGACATTTCATTAAAACAGGGCCAGTATGGGCTGTGGTGGTATCATTGGGACGAGGAGATTAGGCTTTGGGCCACGAGGTTGGTTTGGATGCTGGGGGGGGGGGCCCTAGACGTGTGAACAGCCCTGGGCCCATGGGACACTTAATCTACCACTGGTTACAGCAATAACTTTGATACATGTGCAGTCAATATGTACAGTTACAGAATACTAATTATATATATGGCTGATTAGATCTCTTTCACCATCTGATCTAAAGATGTAGGAGACAGAGAAGAACCTATTTTGCACTAAAGATCAGACATAACTAGGGGACAGACAATGTAAAATCTATATTTATGTGTGTTACATGTTTGGTGTAACCTTTCTTTACAATAAGCAAGCAAGTGCTGTTAATAGTCTGTGTCCCGGAGTAAATATGTGGCAGGAAGAGGCGCAATGGAGACATTAGAGGAGCAAATGCTTTTCTCACTCCATTACGGAGAATGAAAACCCCTGTGAAAATCGTAGAGCAAATATGCTGATTCATAAGGGAAGGAGGGTTGATAACATGAAAATAAATGAATGTTACCCCCCCCCCCCCAAGGCAGAACATGCATGTCCTATCTACACAGTTCCTCCTCTTCTATACTGCCTTAGCTAACAATACATATCTCTGCTTATGTGTCACAGTTTAGAAGTGATGGTATCTAGGATGAGGATACATCCTTGGCAGAAAAAGAGGTTAATCTTCAGGGTGGAAATAACCTTCACACTTGTCATTTCTGACAGCAGAATATCTTGAAACTTCTTTAAAGAAGCAGACATATCTACCTGTTTTAACCCTAGTCTGTATGACAGATCTGTACAATCCAGTCTTTCGCTTCATATACTACAGCAAGTGCAGAGACATGAGGTCAGTAACTTTTTGCCACAAAGGAGAAGGGGAGAAGCTTAAATACTACAGCCAGGGCAGATAGAGAAGTCACTTCCTGTCACAAAAGAGAAAGGGGAGGAGCTTACAGACTACAGGGAGAACCATAACTTCCTGCCACAAAGGAGAAAGAAAAGGACTATAGCCAGTGCAAAGACATCGGGGCAGTCACTTCCTGCCAAAAAGGAGGAAGGGGAGGAGCTTACAGACTGTAGCAAGTACAAATAGAGGTCAGTCACTCTCTGCCATTAAGCAGTCAGAGTAGGGGCTTAAAGACAAGTTCCAGCATGGGAGCAGAGGTGTGGCTTATAGCTTCAATGCAGTCTTAATAACCTGTGATTAAAAGAAGCTTTTCGTTGGTTGGTTTGACTGACATATATTACTCAAAGAATGACATTTTGTGACACAAAATGAAAGTCTGTAAGGTAAAAGCATTTTGACTGCTTATGGTATACCAAAGTGCCTGAGTCATGAAGATCTAGTCCACTCGGTCTAACACATTTTCTGCACCAGTGCCCGGCTAAGCGGGGTGGTGTTAGACCTAATGTACTGGATCAGATTGCTTGCACATGTATTTATGAATTGTTTGCACCAGTTTTGTGTCGCGGCTGCATTATGTCCACCATGACACAAAACTCTGCGTTCCACTGCCAATTTGCACCATAAATAATTTGTTGCCCTGTATCTTTACCCTCTCTTTTGGATACAAATCCAACTTAATGTCGCCGTTAAGCAATGATTCAGGGCTATAACGCGTCTTTGCCATCCTTGGACAATACTGTAATATGTTCCTGGAGATGTTGATGTGGAAATGTAGAGGAGGAGCAAAAGAAGTTAAAGGAGATTAAGGAGATTTTGGAGAAAAAAAATTTTTATAACGGGCCCCTGGGAAACCATCTAAACCCAAGCTTTTCTCTGCAAGGGGTCTCTTTTAGTGCACTCTTTAGGTATGAGACTGTGAAGCCAAGAGTAGCCAAGACTCTGTTTGTAAAAGAGAAAGGGTCAGGAGTTGTAGGTTATTAAGGAATTGCCTTATGCTGTTGAGGTTCTCATCAGGGAATTCTGCACAGTCTGAGAAAATATTTCCCTGTTTAGATATGATCTATTTCATGAAAGTCTATTCCTGTGCTTGGCCATAATAGACATAAGTTTGGAACCCCCTGTACCATAAACATACATTTTATGTTGTGCATACAAAATAGGAGTTGGCCGCTTTCACATTAAGTAAGACTTGTGTTTGTAACCAAATGCTTAGTGTGATGTAATGTTCGACGACCCTTTTAAATTTAGATTTAGTGTCTTGCATATATCTTTGTCTCTCTTTCTTAATGTAAGGTCCTACAGATATGATCTTTCCCCTAAGTACTGCGTTGTAAGCTTCCCAAATAAACGGGTGTGGGGTGTCAGTGTTAGAATGGACCTGCCATAGGTAGGCAAGAGCATCACTGATTTTAGCTTTACGAGTGGTGTTAGAAAGTAATGTTTCATTCAGTCTACACAAAGGATGACAGCAGAGCAGGGAGGATATTACAATGGATAAAGTCACTGGGGCGTGGTCTGAAACAGTGATGCTATTAATGAAGGAGTGAATGACATGGAAGTGAAGAGATAGTCAAGTTTTTGATATGATTTGTGTGGAGTGGAAGAGTGGAACGTGTACTCATTATAATTAGGTTGGAAAGTACACCACACATTTTGTAAGGACATATTAGAAAAAAAATTCAAGTTGAGGAAGAGTTATGGGAAGGCTTTAAACAAAAGTTTAGGTAACCTCCAACAATGCATATCTCAGATTGAAAAGTTTGAGGTTCAGAATGTTTCTTTGATCCAGGGATCTTCTGGAAATGAGGATGAGGAAGTGCTATGGAAAGATTCTAAACAACAGTTAAGTCACCCCCAACAATACATATCCCATATCGAAAAGTTTGAAGTTCAAAGCGTTTCTTTGATCCAAGGATCTTCTGAAAATTGGGGGCATGTAATCCTGCTTAGGTGTATTTGCCAGTAGGCTTTTAATGAATCAGCCCTCCTTATGATTTCGAGGTGTCATATGTGTAATGTATAGACACATATTTAAGTGTGCTATACATGTGGAGGTCTCGGCCCCAGAACACTGCATATGTGTCTAGAACAGAGATCGTGTCTCGACTTTGCAGCAGTGTTCTACCAGGCACCCTCTTACATTTATTGTTTATCAGACACAGCTTCATACTTTTAGTAGTAGCGGCTACTACATCTGTCTCATTGGTGCTAAGCTCAAAAACCAGAACAGCCACCACAAGAAGTACAGAATGACTTCAAATAACAAGCTGAATCTTCTCTGTTTGAGCATGCCTGTTTTGGCCGATATATATTTTAACCTACATTTTTACATATTTACAGAAAATACACCGTGCTTTGAACATGACAAGTGAAGACCACGAAGTGAAACCGCCAAAGCTTGACAAACGGTAGGACAGACTTTATCTTCTATTTTAATTTTTTACTTAAATATATAGGAAGATTGGAAGTATCAGCCTATGTTAGGACACATTATTTTCCCATAAGAACTGTATCACCTAAACAGACTAAAGTAAAACTGACACCATGAAAATGTAATGCAATCTGTAGACAGAAGCAGGTTGAAGGATTTATATATAGTAAAAAAAAAAAAAAAAAGTGTCCAGTTAGCGAAGTTTTATCAGGCGCTTTACAGGACATCTATTTCCTGGGACAGACAGCACAGTACATTTTGGTACACTGGAACAAGGAACATACGGGTGCTTTAGTGTCTACGAACTTCCTTTTAAAGTTAAAAGGGGATAATGCCATTCCTAGTAGTTGGGATACAAAAAAACTTTCCACAACCTTGTTTGGATTTGTCAGTGGAATTTTCAAAATGAATTCAGATATACATACATGTATATTTTAATATCATGGTGCACCTTTGAATTACTTTTTTGACACAGTGGGGCTTATTTACTAAGGGTCCGCGGATCGCATTTTCGTTGGGCTTCCCTACGATTTCTGGATTCGCACCGCTGGGACAGGTATTTAGCAGGGGATTGTGTCGCACGCGATCGCATTTTGGTGCAGCTGCGCCAGCTTTCATGCAACAGAAATCGGGGGGCGGGCCATCAGATGATCCGACTGATTCGGACTCAGCACGGGATTTAACATTCAATCCAATTGCATCCAATGCACTTACATGCACCAGGAAGAAGATGGTGAACTCCAACGGACCTGAGCGGGGAAGTGACACATGCAGGATATCGGGCATACGATCTTAGTGAATTGTGCCAGAGTGCATGATCCTCGGAACAATGCACTTTGGATGAACTCCTCGGTCGGGTAAGTAAATGTGCCCCAATGTACATGATACTACTTGTTAGGTGCAGGGTGGGATGTACAGCTCACGCTGCCCTATGCCATTAAGGGGCCTTTATTTTCAACAATTATCAGGATTGTTTTTTAAACATAATGATATTTGGACAGTGTTAACAAAGGAGATTAAGTATAAAAGAATTGTGATACTCATCAATTGCAATCCCAAAGTTAGCACTCCACAACTAAAGAATATTACTGAATTTACACCAATTTCTATAGAATATGAACCCTTGTGCCTCACTCCAATATACTAGAAATTGCTAAGCTGCCGCTTTTGTAGACTTACCACTTGTCTCCCCACATCTGTATACTTTGACACCATCATTCCCCTTACTTTTACATATTCTGAAACACCCAAAGACCGTTAAGTTCTATGTCTCCACCCTTATATACTCATGTATAAACTATGTTTTTTAGTACATTAGCTTTGATGAAAAAAGCCCCCCTCGTCTTATACGTGAGTATATCGACTTATACGTGAGTATCCCGACTGCTGAATTATCATTGGAGCTCCTGCTCCAATTCTGATCAGGGGAGTCCCAAAGCAAGGCTCCAATGATAGTATCAGCTTTTACTCCTTGACACTCATTTGGGGAAGAAAGGGACGTTGTTTTTTTTTATTGGAATGCTTTTTACTGTCAGAGGCGGCACAAAACATAGAAGGGCGGTTAGTGAAGCATGAAACATTAGACAGAAAAAAGGTGCAGAAAAATATGTAGGGGCACAAAACCTATGAGGTGTATCAAAATCTATAAGGGGGACACAAATCATATGAGGCTGCACTAAAACTGGATATGGGAGGAAAGAGCTTAAAAGAGTCACAAATCTATTGGGGGCTGATACACAAAACACAGGAGGGAGAAAAGAAACTGGGGGTGAAGTGGGACTTCACAAGTGGCACTTAAACAATTGTAGAGGGGAGGCATCAAACTATACCCCATTTATGTATTCTGACAACATGAAGTCACAGCAGCCTCCATGGACTTCAACTCCTCTCCATCCTCCATGCAGCCTGATGTGATTTCATGTGATAGCTTAAATGATGTGATCGCATAGATACAGTTTTCCTATTGTTAGCAGGGCCGGTTCTAGACAAAGTGGGGCCCTGGGCAAAACTAAAAGTAGGGCCCCAAAATATAACTATTTTATGACCAGTCACAGTCAGTAAGAGGCTCCCTTTAGTATGGTAAAACAAACTTTAATATGGGAGAATTTTATAGGAGATAGATCATATTGAGATTGATGGGCAGCACGGTGGCTCAGTGGTTAGCACTACAGCCTTGCAGCACTGGTCAACATCTGCAAAGAGTTTGTATGTTCTCTCTGTGTCTGCGTGGGTTTCCTCTGGGTCCTCCAGGTTTTCTCCCACACTCCAAAAAATTACTGGTAGGTTGATTAGACTGTGAGGCCCGATGGGGACAGGGACCGATATTTTCTGAAAGCAGACACTTGCCCCATTTGCAAAATTGCATCAAAGATTTTATAGACATAGGCGCATTCATGCAATTTTGAATCAAACTGAAACATTTTATAAAAAATATTTAAAAATTGACTTTGATGGCAAAAAATTTGTTCCAAACAGAAAATGTTTACCTTCACATCTCCTAATTGTAATAGATGTGTAGAGTTCACAAATGTCCCATATTGATATGTTCACATAAATGAAATCCACATAATATCACTAAAACTGTAATAACTAGATATCTGCTTTTCAGCTACAAACTACAGCTACACAACCTGCAAAATATATCAATAAAACAGAATAAAAAAGTAAAGGCGCTATAAAACCTATATAATTATAAACCTGTATAATTATATAAACCTATAAAGCAGACAACCAGACGATGCATTTGGCAATTAACATTCAAAATTTCCTCTCAAATATGTAAAATCCAGAATAGTTATATAAAGAAAATATAATTTCCTAAAACAGTAAGGCTACATTTACACTGCTGTTGCCCGCCCGTACCGTACCGTACCGTAGCGGGCAACGGCAGGGCACGGGGAGAGGAGGAGGAGGTGAGCGCAGGTACGCATGTGTGCTGCGCCATACCGCTCCCGTAGGGCGTTGTGCGCCCATTGCCGTGTATGGGGGACGTATATCGGCCGTATATACGTCCCCCATACATCAGTGTGAATGTAGTGAGGAAATCATACAGGCCCCACATGTGTATATTCACCAAAATATGCAGCAAAGGGAACTGCAGAAAATTGCACTGAGCGTCACACAGATCTATCATTGTATGTTCCCTTACACAATGGTAACACAAATAAACAACTATATATCCATAAACCAAGCTAATGAGATAATAAAGGTCACATTTAGATGTACGCCATTGTATTATCCGCACAATAACAGAACCCTCCGTGATGCATAAGAATGAGAGTGAGAACGTCATAACATAGGTGTAAATAATGGAGGATGGAGTGAAATAAAACCTTATTCCAGAACATGTGTGTGTTTTTGGTGTTACATATAACTTTATAGACATGTTCTGGTCGCGGTGTTAATATATAATAGTCACATTAGGAGAAGAGGATCAAATGTTCATCGTATCAGTCAATTTTCCCAACAAAAAAAACTATCACAAAATAAAAGGCAATAAGAGAGAAAGTTTGTTCTTAGATAGTTCTGCATAGAGAAGGGTTAAAAACTTGAATATTAGTTGATATTATCCCTTATCAAAATGTAGTAACACATAAAGTGATTATTTCCATTGTCTGTGATGTGCAGCAGCTCCCGTGTGCAGTGATTTCTCCCTATAGCCTAATTGCAAAAAATCTGGAGGGGGCTACACTTCAGGGGGCTGTATCTCTGGCTCTGTGACACATAGAACCTTCACTTCTTTATTGCTATGAAAGAAGAGAGTCTACTCTTTTATATGAATCTAAAATTGTGTTTCTAAGTGTCAGGAAAACGGAGATATTAACTGTTAAACTGCCATTGGGAGTGATTTTTATATATAAAAATGGCACCTGATATTCTCACTTTAAACCTGAATATCTCTGGATCCATAGCACCTAGAAACAAAATTGCATTTGAAAGAAGAGATTCTCCCCTTTCCCCTTTCAGGGGGCCCTGGGCAATTGCCCCCTTTGCCTACCCATAGCGCCGGCCCTGATTGTTAGAAAGCTAAAGGACGTGTGATGATGTCACTCTGGGCACATGACATGAATGTAACACAAGGCACTGTGTAAAAATATTGACACAATATTTCCTATAAGTAAATAGAGCTTTATATGTCTGTAGTTGAATATTGACAGACAGTCCCCAAGTACAAGGAGGCAGGGCAGTGATTTGAAGAGACATTGAGCTGTTAGTCAACAATAATGGGGCGTGGTTCACTGGCAGCCTGGGAGAAAGAAGAGTCAAAATCAGGAGACATGAGTCAGGACAGCTAATTATCAGGAAAATGGGAGTAGTTAGGGAACAGTTCTGTTTTTATTTAGTTTTCTGTATTTTCATGACTATAAAAATTGGAGATTCACACTGAAGGTATCAATGCTTTGAATAAACACGTGTGGAATTATATACTTAACAAAAAAGTGTAAAACTATTGAAAATATGTGTTATATCCTAGGTTCTTCAAAGTAGCCATCTTTTGCTTTGATTACTGATTTGTACACACTTGGTACACTCATTCTCTTGATGAGCTTCAAGAGGTAGTCAACAGAAAAGGTTTTCACATGAGAGGTGTTCCCTGTCAGGTTTAATAAGTGGGATTTTTTGCCTTATAAATGTGGTTGGGGCCATAAATTGTGTTGTGGAAAAGTAGGATACACAGCTGATAGTCATACTGAATACTAATAGAACTTGAATTATGGCTAGAAAAAAGCATCAAAGTAAAGGAAAACAAGTGGCCATCATTACTTTAAGAAATGAAGGTCTTTGAAAACTTTGAAAGTGTCCCCAAGTGCAGTTGCAAAAACCATCAAGCACTACAAAGAAACTGGCTCACATGAGGATTGCCCCAGGAAAGGAAGACCAAGAGTCACCTCTGCTGCGGAGGATAAGTTCATCCGAGTCACCAGCCTCAGAAATCGCAGGTTAACAGCAGCTCAGATTAGAGACCAGGTCAATGCCACACAGAGTTCAGCAGACACATCTCTACAACAACTGTTAAGAGAAGACTGTGTGCAGCAGCCTTCATGGAAAAATAGCTTCTAGGAAACCACAGCAACAAACAGAAGAGACTTGTTTGGGCTAAAGAACACAAGGAATGGACATTACACCGGTGGAAATCTGTGCTTTGGTCTGATAAGTCCAACTTTGAGATCTTTGGTTCCGACCACTGTGAACAAATGGACTCTACTTGTATGGTTCCCAAGCATAGAGGAGGAGGTGTGATGGTGTTGGGGTGCTTTGCTCGTGACACTGGTGGGGATCTATTCAAACTTGAAGGTATACTGAACCAGCATGGTGACCGCAGCATGCTATTCCATCAAGTTTGTGTTTAGTTGGACCATCATTTATTTTTCAATAGGACAATGACCCCAAACATACCTCCAGGCTGTGTAAGGGCTATTTGACCAAGAAGGAGAGTGATGGGGTGCGATGACCTGGCCTCCACAGTCACCAGACCTGAACCCAATTGAGATGATTTGGGGTGAGCTGGAACGCAAAGTGAAGGCGAAAGGGCAAACAGGTGCTAAGCATCTCTTGGCATTCTCTTGATGAGCTTCAAGAGGAAGTCACCTGAAATGGTCTTCCATCAGTCTTGAAGGAAAATCCCGGGGTGTGCAAAGCAGTAATCAAAGCAAAAGGTGGCTATTTTGAAGAACCTAGAATATAAGACATATTTTCAGTTGTTTCACTTTTTTTTGTCAAGTATATACCTTATATACTCGAGTATAAGCCGAGTTTTTCAGCACAATAATTATTCCGAAAAAATACTTGGCTTATACTCAAATTTATAAAAAAATTAACAATGTACACACCTTTCTGACGCTCCCCCCAGGTCCTCTTCTTGCTTTGGGTGCAATCAGCTGATGTCATTGTGTGTGCGCCGTACAAATGGTACCCTTATTATATTATGGGAGCTGTTTGTGTGTGTCAAGGAGATATTAATTGTGAATGTATAAGATTGGTTTAACTATAGGGTAATTACAAACTTTGTTTAAATATTTGGCATATATTGAAGCGTCCAGGCAGCTTTTATGACATCCTGGAGCTTTAACAACCTGATAACCTCTGAACTGAAGACTGGTCTGTTCAGACCCCAAAGGACATTTGGTCTCCCTACCCCCCCTCTTCTGCATCAGGATTTGGAAACAAAAGACTGTTTAAATATTCCTGGACTCTCCCCCCTCATTAAAACTTTGCCCAATCCTGAATGACCCTCTGGACTAATTAATGAATGGGAGGTTCTGAAATCTGAACCAAACTGAGAAGTTATAAGACAATATGAAATCCAAGAATTGGTCTTCACATTTTGGGGGCTGCTTGACAAGCGGAGTGTGTTCCTTATTTCTCCCACCTCCAGGGATCAGGATTTACTTTAAGTTTGTAAGTTTGTTATTTTTCTCCCTTTTTATTTTATAACTGTTTTGCCGTGTTGTGTGTCATTTTATTTTGTAATTCTTTTGTTTTTAATATCTTTTTATGCACTGATCAACTTTTTGTAATTAAAGCTTTTCACTTTAATTTTGGTCCCTGTATGCTCTGCGAACTCATAGCCTTGTGAAGTGTGGTTAGCTGTGTGACTGCTGGAGTGCTGAGTGTGCATGTCTAGTGGTGTGACAAAGTGACTGCTTGAGAGCAAGAGTTGTTGTAGAGTAGGATACTTATTGGTCCCAGTATAAATGCAATAAGTGGTGGCAGCGGGTCTGGTGCTGGATCTGTATGAGGTGTTATTTAGGCTCAATTTGTGTCCTGAGTGAAAGGTGAGCGCAAGTTTGAGTAGGCTAAATTAACCTGTACAGTTGCACCCCACGTCACGTGACGAGGCAGTGGCGTCCTCGCCGTGACAGTGTGTGTTCCGGGAACTCTTTAAATCCACCATTATCAGTAATTGTATTCCATTTATATACACACACAATTTTGTAGTAACGATACTTAAATCTTTATATTTCATTTATAAAACATTGACATCTTTGCATGCATGGAAAGTTCCTTGTTCGCTATTCAATATTGCACATAGTCCATATTTAAAACCAGCGTTCATGAAAATTATAAAGTTCGCATAATGTCACGTGACTTGGTGTTCACTTAGATCTGTGCATGGTGTCTGCTACATTACAGAGGCGTGGCTCCTTCTTTAGGCATGTGCACAATACCCAGAGGTGTGTACTTATACCCCCTCCACCAGGTATCATAATTTTAACAACACTAAATACAAAACAACAAATTATCTTTAATAATTATCTGCATATTTAAAATTATGCAAATATTTTTCTAGAAAAACATTAACGTTACACTGTTCATTTAAACCATCCGCACTTTTCATTTGCTATTTTTTTCAATTATCCAAAATACCTCCATCTGTAGCAATCTATGTTTAATTAGTTCTGCATCTTCTCCGCGAACCTGTTAGATGAAAAGCCACCGTAAGTCGCTTACTTTATGATTCTTTCCTGCACAGTGTGTAGCTACACTCTTCTCATGTTTTTATTAACTCGTTCATTTTACAATTTGTCTGCATCCATTTTCAAAAATTGTGTTATGGTCGAATGATGTACATTAAGCCTTATTTTAATTTTTTGTAGAAGTCTGCCCAATATATGCCATACCACATGGGCACTTACATGTTACATATATTACGTTCTGAGTCTCACAAGTAAAGAAACCTTTTATTTCAATTTTATTTCCTTTCACTGCGTGTTGAATAGTAGGGCCTTTTATAATGGCAGACCAATTTTGGCTCGATAAACATGGGTTTCTTTCTTTTGTGTTTTTAAAAATGTCTGTCTCATGTGTTGTTTATCTGATTTTATTATCTCATTTGCAATGGACTGTCCTTTTTTATAAATAAAAAATATTAAAACATGATAAAACATAAGTGCAAATTTCTCATAATAGTTTTTTAACGAGTTCTGCATGTTTATCATAAGTAGATATGAACATTCGTCTTTCTTGTGTTTTTTTTTACTTTTACGGGCTTCTGTTTGTGTCATTTTGGCTACTTCAAGGCCAGCATTTACTACTAGTTTTTAGGGTACCCTCTAGCCACAAATTTTTCCACCAACTTGTTCATATTTTCAAAATAATCCTTATCTGTACTGCATATCCTCTAACAAAGTGGCTCTTTGGTATCCCTTGAAGGTTTGAGGTGCATGATAACTTCGATATGAAAATAGATTACAGGCGGTCCCCTACTTAAGAACACCCGACTTACAGACGACCCCTAGTCACAAATGGATCTCTGGATGTTGGTAATTAACTGTACTTTAGCCTTGGGCTACAATGATCAGCTGTAAAAGTTATCACAGGTGTCTGCAATGAAGCTTTATTGTTAATCCTGGTTCATATGACAACCCAACATTTTTAAAATCCAATTGTTACAGAGATCAAAAAAATTTTGTCTGGGGTTGTCCGACTTACATACAAACTCAACTTAAGAACAAACCTACAGAACCTATCTTGTACGTAACCCGGGGACTGCCTTTGTATACTATTTTTGATGACACTACTAGAGTTTGTACTTTCTAAAAATGACTTCCGATTTGGAGAAGAATACTATCTGAAATTACAGAGCTCCTGAATGGGGTCCCGTGTAGCCCCTAGCTACGCTAACATTTTTATGTCATTTTTTGAGAACCAATTTGTGTTTGACAGTTCATTTAGCAATCATATTGTATTATGGACGAGATATGTGGATGATGTCTGCCTAAAGTGGAGAGGGAACATGACATAAGATAACTTTTTAAGTTATTTAAACACCTGTCATCCTTTAATACAGTTTGTGATTGAGAAAGATTAGAACAGTATCCACTATTTAGATGAAAAAATAATAAGAGACAATGACAAATTTGTAAAAACATTATGCACAAAAGAAACTGATCGTAATACTGTAAAGCTATTTTCTAATGTAGAATCTTCCAGTAATGTTTCATGCACTGATTTTAATGATACTCCTAGATTTATTTATAAAAAAGGACGGCCCATTGCAAATGAGATAATAATATCAGATATTCATGATAAACAACACACGAGGCAGACTTTTTTAAAGACACGAAAAAAGGGTACATACCCATGTTTATCGTGCCAAAATGAAACACCCTATGAAAGAAAATAAAATTGAAATCAAAGATTTCTTTACTTGTGAGAGTCAGAACGTAATATACATGTTAATGTGACCATGTGGTATGGCATATATTGGGCAGACTTCTAGAAGAATTAAAATAAGACTTAATGTACATCACTCCACCATAGGACAGTTTTTGAGAATGGATGCAGACAAATTGGAAAATGAAAGAGTTAATAAAAAAAATATGATACTAATGTAGCTAGACCAGTGATGGCTAACCTATGGCACTGGTGCCAGAGGTGGCACTCAGAGCCCTTTCTGTGGGCACTCAGGCCATCACCAGAGATGACTCCAGGTATATACTTGCAGTCCCAGACAGCCCAGGACTTGCTGTGCGCAGAGCTATTTTAAAGTGACAGCTCTACCTGGGACTATTTTCTGCTTTATTGGTGTCCTCAGGGTGCTGATATCAATGAAAACTGTGACAGAGAACGGAGTATAAATCACAAATTAAATTTCTGTGTTGGCACTTTGCGATAAATAAGTGGGTCTTTGTTGTAGTTTGGGCACTCGGCCTCTAAAAGGTTTGCCATCACTGAGCTAGACACTTTGCAGAGAGGAAGCATTAAGTAAGGGACTTACGGTGGCTTGTCATGGAACAGGTTCGAGGAGAAGATGCAGAACTAATTAAAAATAGATTTCTACAGATGGAGGTATTTTGGATAATTTCTGTGCAAACAAAAAAATCGGATGGTTTATATGAACAGTGTAACTTTAGTGTATTTCCATAAGAATATTGGCAGTTAGGGCTTTTTAAATATACAGATCATTGTTTTATATGATTAAAGATAATTTCTTTTGTACTTTGTCTTAAAATTATGATACCTGGAGGGAGGGGTATACGTACACACCTTGGGGTATTGTGCGCATGCCTGAAGAAAGAGCCATGCTTCAGAAATGTAGCAGACACCATGCACATATCCAAGCGAATGCCAAGACACGTGAGATTATGGGAACTTTATAATATATTTTTCATGAACTCTGGCTTAAAAACATGGACTATGCGCAATATTAAATAGAGAAAAATTAAAATTCCATGCATGCAATGATGTCAATGTTTTATAAATGAAATATAAAGATTTAAGTATCGATACTGCAAAATTGTGTGTGTATAAATTGTTTGTGTATACAATTGTGTGTGCCAGACGTGCGCAGAGACCCGAAGACGAAGCCAGAGGACCCGAAAGAGGAGCACCCGAAGCAAGAAAAGGATCTGCAGGGGGTGTCAGAAAGTTGAGGACAGTGTTAATTTTTTTTTTTTTTTAAAGGCTTGGCAGACTCAATGCAAGGGCTGGCCAGCGATATACTAGGGGGGATGGGCTGGCTATATACTGCAGGGGCTGGCAGGCTATATACTGTGGGGGCAGGGGCTGGCATCCTAAATACTGGTGGGGGCAGGGACTAGCATCCTATATACTGGGGAGGCAGGGGCTGGCAGGCTATATACTGGGGGGCAGGGGCTCGCAGGCTATATACTGGGGGCATGGGCTGGCTATATACTGGGGGAAGGAAGCTGGCCAGCTACATACTGGGTGAGAAGGGGACTGGCTAGCTACATATTTGTGGGGGGAAAGGAGCTGGTCAGCTTTCTACTGGCTGGAGGCTGTGACCAATGTATCCCCCCCCAGGCTTATACTTGAGTCAATAGATTTTTCCCAGTTTTTTGTGTTAAAATTAGTTCCCTCGGCTTATACTCGGGTCAGCTTATACTCGAGTAAATACAGTAATTCCACGTGTGTTATGTCGTAGTTTTGATGCCTTCAGTTTGAATCTACAATTTTTATAGTCATGAAAATACAGAAAACTCTTTGAGATGGGCGAATTTATCAAAATTTAATTCGACCCGGTTTGCCGAATTTTCTGAGAAAATTTGATTTGAACTGAATCAAATCGTAATGGTACGTCACATTCCGGGTGCGGGTGCATGGAGAGGGCTCAAGTGCTGCTAGAACTGATCGCGTGTGTTAAACCGCACATTGCTGCCCGTGGCTTTAAAAAGATGGCACAGCATGGGCGCAGCCATCTTTCCAAGGACCGTCGCTCGCTGTGACTTCATCAGGGACAACCGATCCGTTGCCATGACAGCCTCAGGTCTTCCGAAGATCCAAGGCTGCCTCTGTTTAACCCCTTATTAAAATGTGTGATCAGCATATTATGATGAATGAGAGAAATCCCCATATACTGCCATACTATGGTATGGCAGTATATGATAGGATCAATCAGATAACCTAGGGTTAAAGTACCCTAGGGAGTCTGAAAAATAGTAAATATAGAAATAAATTGTAATAAAAAACCTAAAAATTCAAATCACCCCCTTTTCCCTAGAAGTGCTATAAAATAAATAAACAGTAAAAATCATAAACATATTAGCAATCGCCGCGTCCAAAAATGCCCGATCTATCAAAATATAATAACACTCAAAGTCGAAAATGGCACTTTTTTGTCATTTTGACAAATATAAAAAATTCAATAATTAGTGATCAAAAGGTTGTACAGTCTTTTTTTGGACAGGTTTTAATTTTTGTAAATGTATGAAAAACATTATAAAACCTATACAAATTAGGTATCCCTACCGCCACACAGTGAGGGACAGAGTTCTCTGCCCATTGTAATACGTTGTGCTTGCGGGCATTTTGCTAATAAAGGGAAAAAAAATTCAAAATTTGATCCCACGAATCACTGTAAACGTCGGATTCATGACGAATCTAATTTTTCCTGAAATTCTAAATGAATTTAGAATCGTTAGAATCGATTCACCCATCTCTAATATATACATACATGTATGTATGTATAAATATAACCCATGCACATCCAGTATACATATAAATTCATGTATGTGCAGTTAACATATAAATATATGTACATTCAGTATACAAATAAACCCATAAAACACAAATACAGACATTTACCCAGTGTAAGGAGTGTAGGGGACACAGCAAGGGCTCTAACAAGGACCATCTCTTTCACATTAGTTTTCCTGCATTTGCCCTCCCCCATCTATATGATTCTACCACACTCAAAAATTAAATGAAGCTCCAGCAAGAGGGAAGATAGTGGCCTCAGTGTCAATAAGAGACAGTATACATATGGCCACCGAAGTTTCTAGGAGCTTATCCCCAAAATACAGTAAGCTGCTTCACTCACACACATATATGAACTTAGCGTAGTGTAGAAAGATGGAAAGCAGGCATTTCCTCCAGGGTCCAAATGGCAGACAGCATAAACCGACTTCAGGAGGACACAATGAGGGGGGGGGGGGGCAGAGCATAGCTGCTGTCAGGTTCTGTGCTCCCCTGCATGAAACCCCCTACTATTCACATAGTGTCGGCAGCCCGCAAAATCTCTTGCACGGCCGCTGGCCCTTTGTAGAGACAGTGAATGAGTTCAGGCTACGCTCCGGCTGTGCACATGGGAAAGAGGGCTTCCCTGTATGGTGTCATGTAATTTTTTTTCTTTTTAGAAAAATTCACCAACTTTCTGGCAGCCGCCCCATTCCCTACTTGCCGCCATAGTCACAACACCCTCAGAGCCTACTGGTAAATATGGCCCTGCCTAGGCTTATACTTGAATCAATATGTTTCCCAGCTTTTTTGTGGTAAAATTAGGGGCCTCGGCTTAAATTCAGGTTGGCTTATACTCGAGAATATTTATGGTACTTTAAATCCATTTTTCTCTGCTAACTATGACTTTGATTTTGCATGTCTTTGGCACAACATACGTAGACCACGCATTATAGGGGTATGATGTGATAGATGTGGAACGGGGAAAGATAGGACATGTGTGGGACCATATTGCTCCGTGTGGCCATTCCCATCCAAGCTTGCAGCCGTACATACGTCCCACATTAGTTTGTGTGAATTCGGCCTAAGAGATACCACATACTTATACTGTTTCAAATATCAGTCTAACCACAAAAGATATTAGAAACAATAGTATCTTTAGTTTTAGATTGCTTTATAAATTCCTACTTTTACTTAACATAAACATATTCCAATTTTCGTGCATTAAAAAACAAGTAATACCACAATACTGTTACCAAAAAATACTATAAGACCCATAATCCAAACAAGTGCTATAATGTACAAATGATCCCTCCAAACTTTGACCCACAGCAGAATAATAATAATAATAATCTTTAGTTATATAGCTCCATCAAATTCCATAGTGCTTTACAAATCACAGGGAACATACAGGGGTGTACCCAGCCTCTCTGCTGCCTGAAGCGAATTATAGAAACATGCCCAAGACACCCTCCCCCCCCCCCCAACAGTCAAAGAGCTATACAGGCTCCCTGCAATATAATGTGCCAGCTCTCAGTCCAAAATGCCCCCTTTCCTTCAGCCCCTCTAGATAGTGTTTATTTTTCTGTTGTCTGTCTAAAAAGAAGGGTTTACAGAAAAGGGGACGCTATAACAACCCTATTTCTATAGCCCCTCAAATCTATAATGTCCCCTGGTGTTTGGCCTTTTTACTATGAGGAAAAACTATACATACTGTATATACCCACTACTATACATACTGTATATACCCACTACTATACATACTGTATATACCCACTACTATACATACTGTATATACCCACTACTATACATAGTGTATATACCCACTACTATAAATAGTGTATATACCCACTACTATACATACTGTATATACCCACTACTATACATACAGTATATACCCACTACTAAATTAACCCGTACAGTTGCACCCCAAGTCACGTGACGAGGCGGCAGCGTCCTCGCCGTGACAGGGTGACT
>WNYA01002248.1:0-45623 GCA_019512145.1 Engystomops pustulosus
GCAACATCTGCAAGTTGTTCTTCACACATATTGTTCTTCAAATACTGTTCTTCTTTTGTTCTAATGTGCTCTAATGTGCTCTTTTGTTCTTCTTATTGTTCTTCTTTTTTAATTAAATGCTCATTATCGAGCAGGGCAAATACTCGTCCGAGCAACGAGCCGGTCCGAGTATGCTAATACTCGACCGAGCATCAAGCTCGGACGAGTATACTCGCTCATCACTAGTAAAATCATTCCAACACATCCAGAGCTTGACTTCTGGAAGTTAGGGCATCACTACACCTGTTTCTTTCATCACATTGGATGTTGCCTTTGAACATCCGAGTGCACCCCAAGCCCCCAGGAGATGCAACTGTGACAACTTTTTTCTTTTATGTAATTTTTATTGATTTGATGTAATATTAGCTGTGTTTTTCACTACATTTTTAATTTTTTATTTCATATGAAATACAAAATGAGGTCCAAAGTTTGGGTCTTTGCATGTTGGGTACTACTAATTATGGCTATTGGGCTCCAAAAGGCATCACTATACAAAGAGCTAGGGATCTCTGTGCCTCTGCTTTATCGATCTACAATGTTTACATACACAAGAAGTCTTTGATTTAGAGTACCGTATATACTCGTGTATAAGCCGAGTTTTTCAGCACAAAAAATGTGCTGGAAAACGTCCCCTCGGCTTATACACGAGTAACCCTAACTTAAAAATACTTTAAAAAAAATAAACTTATATACTCACCCTCCGGTGGCCCCGATGTGCAGCGCTGCTCCCCCGATGTCGGTGCCGCTTGTCTTCAGGCTGCGGCGCCCGTCTTCTTTCTTCTGCTGGGCGCCGCCATATCGGCGCCTAGTATGACGTCAGCAGCGGCGCGTCACACTAGGCGCCGCCCGGAGGAGAGACATGGCGGCGCCCAGCAGAAGATAGAAGACGGGCGCCGCAGCCTGAAGACAAGCGGCGCGGACATCTCTGCATCCGATATATTGGACGCTGAGCGCAGTGACATAACGCTCAGCGTCCGATATATTGGAAGCGAGCGCTACTTGTATGGCGTGGAGGAGCAGGCGTAGCGTGGAGGAGCAGGCGTAGCGTGGAGGAGCAGGCGTAGCGTGGAGGAGTAGGCGTAGCGTGGAGGAGTAGGCGTTCTGTGGTGGAGCAGGCGTAGCGTGGAGGAGTAGGTGTTCTATGGAGGAGTAATAGTAGCGTGGAAGAGCAGGCGTAGCGTGGGGGAGCAGGCGTAGCGTGGGGGAGCAGGCATTCTGTGGGGGAGTAGGCATAGCGTGGGGAGGAATAGGCATTCTGTGGTGGAGCAGATGGAACGTGGAGGTGTAGGCGTAGCGTGGAGGAGTAGGCGTAGCGTGGAGGAGTAGGCGTAGCAGGAGTAGGCGTTCTGTGGTGGAGCAGGCGTAGCGTGGAGGAGTAGGTGTTCTATGGAGGAGTAATAGTAGCGTGGAAGAGCAGGCGTTGTGTGGGGGAGCAGGCGTAGCGTGGGGGAGCAGGCATTCTGTGGGGGAGTAGGCATAGCGTGGGGAGGAATAGGCATTCTGTGGTGGAGCAGATGGAACGTGGAGGTGTAGGCGTAGCGTGGAGGAGTAGGCGTAGCGTGGAGGAGTAGGCGTAGCGTGGAGGGGCAGGTGTAGCGTGGAGGGGCAGGTGTAGCGTGGAGGGGCAGGTGTAGCGTGGAGGGGCAGGCGTGTGGAGGGGCAGGCGTTGTGTGGAGGGGCAGGCGTTGTGTGGAGGGGCAGGCGTTGTGTGGAGGGGCAGGCGTAGAAACTGTGAGTCTAACATCTGTAATCTGCAATGAGACGTCTCACATGGTACATATATATATACATACAATGATACATTCACCTAATAGGTAAGATATTATTGTAACAATCCAACCTACACCTCTTCTCTGGCCCTTAGATAAAAAAAGGAGAGTGAAAATGAAATGGGAATAAAATTCTGTAGTCTAGTAATCATGGAGGAGTCGCCTATTCTGTATTCCAATATGTTAGACTAAAGGAAGAAGAAAAGGGCAATCCATGAAATAACAATACTATATTGGCTTTAACCCTTAAGGAAGCAGCTATTTTGTAGCTTAAGGCTCAGTCCATTTTTATATTCTGACTTGCGTCTCTTTATATGGTTATAACTTTTGAGCACTGTTATACATCAAGCGATTCTGAGATTGTTTTTTCACATGTTGTACCTCATTTTAGTGGTAAATTTGGTGCTAAGTTTTGAATTCATTACCAAAAAAGAGAAAAATTATGAATTTTTTTAAAAAATTTGCCATTTTCGTATTCGAAGTCATCGTGGTTTTTCCATATGTCTACCTTACATTTCATAAACTTTTAAAAAGTCTGGATAATTTATTTTGGTGTCCCGCGGCTTACAAATCGAATATAGATTTTCTGTATTTTCAGAAAGTGACAATTTGGGGATAATACTGTTTTTAATGAAATTTTACATATTAAATAAAACCCTAATAATCAACCAGTTTAAATCTGCACCCCTTTTGGAAGATTGTTAACCCCTCGAGATCTTCATTAGAAATTAAATCAAAACAGAGGTGAAATTTAGAATGGGTTAAATTTTATCAGTAAACGTTCATTTAGCCCTGAAATTACACATTTCTAAAAGATAAAAAGAAAACCCATTTTAAAATTGTTATGCAATTTCCGTTATTGGGGCCATGTGACGGCAGTTTTTTGCGGGATGAGATGCTTTTTCAGTGTTACCATTTGGCGTTGAGATCCCCTATTGTTGAGGTACTTTTATTTGAGGGCTGAGTAGAAAAGTATAAATTCTATTCTGGATTTTCTCCTTTTTGGTGTTCCCTTTTAGTATAATAAAATCATGTTATCTTTTTCTATGGGTCGATACGATTTTGGGGATACCAGACTTGAAATTTTCTCTTACGTTTTACTAAATTTGCCAAATAAAGCCCTAATATGGGGACAAATCATCATCATTTTGCATTTCCATGTTCCCAGTGGCAGAACATTGTTATGTTTTTGGCTACGGAGCTGGTGATGCGTTTTTTTGCGGGACATGTTGTACTTTGCAACAGTATCATTCTGGAGTACATAGTTTTCGATCACTTTTTTGCATTTTTTTGTGGGATTAGAAAAAATCATAATTTTAAAGGGGGGGTTTAACAGTTTTTTTAAAGGCATTCATCATGCGGGTGAATAATTATTACTTTTACTCTACAGGTTGTACGGACACAGTGATATGATATATTGTGGTTGTTGTGTTCTCATTTAGACCTTTGTGCATTAATATATATTTATAGTTACGGGGCTTATGGCATTTTTATATGATTAATTATTTTTTTTTAGTGAAAAACACTTTTTAACCTTTTTTATTACTTTCACATGGGGACATGAACAAGCAATCACCTGATTTCTTGTTCATGATAAAACTCTGCAATACTAATGTAAACAGGTAGAGATGTGAAATTTTCAAAAATCGTTTGCCAAGTTCGCAGGAATTTTCCAACAAAGTAGTTTCGACCCGAATCGAATCAAGGTTGAATCTGTTAAAAAAACAGGTATTTCCTGGCTGCAGAGAGCCTGTAGGGTGTTGTAGAAGGTGTTGTGCCATGCTTAAATATGCAGGGAGCGTGGTTTGGTCTTCACACAATGCTGTGTTTAGTATGACACGCACATGACAGCCGCGGTCTTAGAATCGTTTCACTCTTCACTTCCATTTGCACTTACATAGGCCAACTCACCAAAATCAGCGAAGCTGGAAACGCGCTGACAAGGTAACGTCTGTGCCAGCTCGAAAGGATGAGCTGAGGGCCAAGATCCCACAATAACATCACAGAGGCACTCTTTTTACACTGACATCAGATGATTCCATAGATTACGACAGAACCTGTTCTTTTAAACGCGGATACATGTAGAAACCTTCCAAATGTATAGTAATATGTAGAGCAATAGATTTAAGGCACACACGGAGGTGCTCTAGCTCACACAGTCCACAGCAACTATAGCATTTCAAGAAGAAAAAAGAGCTGGCACTCGCCGTTATAAAACAATTCATTTGCCCATTCATGGCCCATTTCGCGCTACACTTAATCCTGGCTCCTCTGTCCTTGTCTCCTGCAGCAATGTTTATGCATTTTGGAATAAAGACTGAATTGTTTTATAATGGTGAGTGCAGCTCTTTTCTCTGAAAATGCTTAACTTAAAGGAAAACCTACCATTGAAGTGACAGGTTTAGAGAAGAAAATACCGCGCACCAGTCAGGGTGAGCTGGTGCCTGAGGTATTTTTGTTAGTGTTTAAACCGCTGTATAATGGTTTAAAACACTTTTTACTTTATAAGCGGCGAGGGAGGTACGCGCTCACGCTTACCATGCGCGCGCGGCTCTCTTCACTTCTATGTAGCCGCGCGATGGTCGCGTGCATGGTAAGCGCCGAGCGCGTACTCCCTGCTGAAGCAGCTTCGGCTATGGAGTTTAATACCTCTCCGACCGCCGCTGACTTTAGACGTCAGCGGGGAGGAGGTCCGGATTCTGCAGCAAAGTCTTTAGACGCTAATTGCGCGGAGCCAGAACCGTTCTCCGGGTGTCCGGTCTCCGGTACGCTTCCCCTTCCCGATCCTCCCTGCATCGCGCCGAATGAGCGCAATGCATAGAGGAGCTGAGCTGAGCGGCGCGGCGGCGGCTCCATAGACTCGGCGGTCACGTGACCGCCGGGTCAAAGGGGGAATCAGAGCTGCTGGGTCTAATAAGACCCAGACAGCTACTGATCACTGTCCCCAGTGAAGGTGGTCGTTTCCCCTGTAAACTGAGGCTCTTATAGATGCCTCAGTTACAGGGAAACTTGTAATAGAAAAAAAAAAGTAAAAATTGTCCCCAGGGTCTTTTTGACTCATGGGGGACATCAAGTAAAAACACCACTCAAAAACACAAAAATAACCCCTTCACGCTGCATCCGATTATTGGACGCTGAGCGCGTGAATAACGATCAGTGTCCGATATATTGGAAGCGAGCGCACTTGTATGGCGTGAGGGCAGGCGTAGACGTGGAGGAGCAGGGCGTAGCGTGGAGGAGCAGACGTAGTGTGGAGAGTAGGCGTGCGTGGAGGGTAGGCGTTCTGTGGTGGAGCAGGCGTTAGCGTGGAGGAGTAGGTGTTCTATGGAGGAGTAATAGTAGCGTGGAAGAGAGGGTAGCGTGGGGGGAGCAGGCGTTAGCGTGGGGGGGGGGCAGCAGGCATTCTGTGGGGGAGTAGGCATAGCTGGGAGGATAGGCATTCCTTGTGGAGAGATGGACGTGGAGGTGGATGTAGGCGTAGCGTGGAGGAGTAGGCGTACGGTGGAGGAGTAGGCGTAGCGTGGAGGGGCAGTGTAGGTGGAGGGGGCAGGTGTAGGTGGAGGGGCAGGTGTAGCGTGGAGGGGCCGGCGTGTGGGGGAGCGTTGTGTGGAGGGGCAGGCGTTGTGTGGAGGGGAGGGTTGTGTGGAGGGGCAGGGTAGGTGGCAGGCAGCTAGCGTGGAGGAGTAGGCGTAGCGGTGAGGAGTAGGCGTAGCGGTGGAGGGGAGGGCGAGCGTGGAGGGGCAGGCGTAGCGTGGAGGTGGAGGCAGTGGTGTGTTGGAGGGGCAGGCGTTGTGTGGAGGGGCAGGCGTTGTGTGGAGGGGCAGGCGTTGTGTGGAGGAGTAGGTGTAGCGTGGAGGAGTAGGCGTAGCGTGAAGGAGTAGGCGTAGCGCGGAGGGGCAGGCGTAGCATGGAGGGGCAGTCGTTGTGTGGAGGGGCAGGTGTTGTGTGGAGGGGCAGGCATTGTGTGGAGGAGTAGGCGTAGCGTGGAGGGGCAGGCGTTGCGTGGAGGGGCAGGCGTTGTGTGGAGGGGCAGGCGTAGCGTGGAGGAGTAGGCGTAGCGTGGAGGAGTAGGCGTAGCGTGAAGGAGTAGGCGTAGCGTGAAGGAGTAGGCGTAGCGCGGAGGGGCAGGCGTTGTGTGGAGGGGCAGGCATTGTGTGGAGGGGCAGGTGTTGTGTGGAGGGGCAGGCATTGTGTGGAGGAGTAGGCGTAGCGTGGAGTGGCAGGCGTTGTGTGGAGGGGCAGGCGTTGTGTGGAGGGGCAGGCGTAGCGTGGAGGAGTAGGCGTAGCGTGGAGGAGTAGGCGTAGCCCTATGACCGATATGTGGCCATCTGCCGACCCCTTCACTACTCAAGGCTGATGAGCTGGAGCATCTGTCATCGACTCATAGGCACCTTAGGGGTGTTGAGCTTTTTCATGTTTGTTTTACCAACCCTTGCCATGCCTGTACCTCTGTGCTACCCAAACACGATCAACCACTTCATGTGTGAGGTCCTAGCAGTCCGAAAAATAACTTGTATTCAGTCCTACTTTACTGAAGTTTTGATACTTTCTATTTGTGTCACCTCTGTATTCTCTCCTTTCATCCTCATCCTTATTTCCTATACTTGTATTATATCCTTTGTATTAAAAATCCAGACTACAGACAGATCTAAGGCCTTCTCCACCTGCACCTCCCATGTCTTAGTGGTAGTTTTATTTTACGGGAGTGAAATGGCCATGTATTTTGGAGCCTCCGCAAATTACTCTACAAACCAAGGAAAGTATATTGCCGTTTTTTGTAATATTATTTGTCCCATATTAAATCCTCTGATTTACAGTCTGAACAACAAAGACATCAAAACAGAACTGAAAAAATGTAGACATATTTGTATTCCTACAAACTATCATTCAGAATCCTAATACAATTGGAAATTAAATATTATACATTTCGACAATTATTTATACTTGATTTTTACGCTATGATTCCCTTCTATCCTTTTGCCTTAAACTCTTTGCCATATTCCCAGCATTTTTCATATACTGTTTCCATATAATGTTATTATGTTATTTTTAAAAAAATATTCTTAGTTTGTTTTTTTTGTTCCATTTATACTTTCTATCCCCTACATGAAATCATGTAATTACCACCCGGTAAGTCTGACATGTATACTCGGAAAGCAAAGGCTGTGCACAATGTAGTATCAAATGCAGTCTGAAGTTTATTATAGATACAATAGTGTATATACACCATTGTTTATCTCCTTTATACACAATCTCCTTTATACACAAAGGAGATTGTCGAAGGTAAGTATTCAATCATATAACAATGTAACACTTGGATGCAAGCATGATTACAATGGTAGGCAATATCAGATGGCCAAGAGAATATATATATATATACATTATACACAAACATCATGATGTCCAGTGCAACGACGAATAAGTAGTTATACAGAGAATACAATTTATATCAGAGAATTGTATCGGAGGCCAGGTCTACGGAGGGCTATGAGGACCACAGAGTAACAGGATATACATGCTATGGTAATAAATGAGTACAATATCACAGCTCACATAGATGATAAGAACATGCACATGGCCTGTTATTTCTTTTCATTCAGAGGATTGGAACCCACAGTCTCCTGATTATTAGGTCCTATCAGACGTTTACCCAGTATTTTGTAGACAGGGGAATGACAGAACAAATTGGATGAGCGTTTCTAAATCTCACACACAATGCCAATATTGTTGTGCTTTTGGCCTGGGTCTTTTTCTGTCCCTTTCAATATACACTGAAAGCAAGCAGAGATCTAGCAATGCTGAAGAAATCAAACTGTAACATCTGTGCCAAAGTCTTCCTCTATTCGCAGAGTGAGGTTTAGGTGGCGTTAAATTTCCTTTGGGTTTTGTGTATGTGAACTGTGGCTGAGGTTATTGCTGTGTTCTTAATGACTGAGCCACACTCGGTTCTCTGCAGTCCTGTCCAACAAGGGTTACTAGGGTGATGGTCAGCTGATCCAGTCAGCTGCTGGAGACGGCATCCAGGAACTCCATTACATATCTGCCCAGTCCCATTACACCTGGCTGCTTCTACAACTTTCCTCCTACCTGTTTCTTGTGACCGCTTGTTATTACTTACTATTCTGTTTATCTGACCTCTGCTACATGTACTCGACCTCTCTAGTGATACAATTCTGAACCTTCATCACCATCTTGGTTTTAACTTGGATCTGTCCAACCCTGCTTGTTTGTCTTTATCTGCTGTTTGTCTTTATCTGCTGTTTGTCCTAGTGTGAATACTGGTCTATCTCTGACTTTTTGTTACCTGTCTGCTCCACCATCCAGCAGTTACCAGATGAAGTAAGTTTTCCCTGTCACCTAGCAGGGTCTCTCAGGGTCCGTTAGTTAGGTTCATGATAGCAGGTTTGCCATAATCAGGCCGTCTTATCTGCTTTAGGCAGTTGGGACACCCTACTGCCCAGGTTGAGTTTGCCACCGCTTAACCAGTCTGACAACTTTTCAATTTTCTGCCTCACATCGGTGTAAAAGTCCTTATTTACATAAGAACTGCTCAGATATCAGTATTTTTACATCTTTAGAATGCAATTTCTTCCATTGATGATCTCTTCTTGAACCTGGAAATTGTTTAGGATTTTACTGCTCCTTTGTGTTTACAAAAAAAAAAAAAAAAAATCTTTATTTATATAGCACCATCAAATTACATAGCACTTTACAGATTTTGGGTAACATGCACAAATAAAATAAGATATTACAGAGTAATAACATTGTCATATGAAACAATAGGAGGAAGGGTCCTGCTTGGAAGCTTTGATTTAATCAAAAAATATTGCATTCAAAACAGTCAATTTAAGTAATGAATTGAGGAGACTGTTTGGGTTCATGCTGCACATCACGGGTCTGGGTTCCAGGTAATGCATTTGGGCATCTGTTTACATTCCCCTCACCCGCCATAACCAAGCCAATTACTTAGAAGAACAGTACTACACTTGATCTTATCCAAAAGTTCTTAGAAGTGCTGTTTGTAACCCCCGTCTGCTTTGAAAATTAAAATTTTTTCAAAGCAAACGCTTCTGGCCCCCACGCCCATTTTGGGTGGGGAGGAGCCGAGAGACAGGGGCTTGGACAGGTGAAAGCTCGCCTGGCAGCGGACCGCCAGCTCCATCCCAAGATTAGGCAGCCTCAGAGGCATCCATGCATGCTGCCCCTGCTGTTTCCTGTCCATTTTGCCTCCACGATCCTCCACAGCGTCCACCAATGTCTCCATGTGCAACTTTCAACTTTCTATACCCCAGACGTTGGAGGGCGAGAGGAAATACTGCACATCATCCCCTTATCAAACGATCTGTGTCAGCCAGAATTTTTTAGGTGTTTCACCAGATACATAATGAAACTCGGCCCATCTGTCGCCGCCATGCTGGAGACCTGAAGTTTCAATCATAGCAGCGCAATGTGGATGCCCCATACTGTCGCTCTTAATCATGGAAGTCGTCTCCATGGCTGCCTCCACATTTCGTCCCCTTATCAAACGAGCTGTGTCAGGCTCATTTTTCGGGTGATTCACCAGATACGTTATGGAACTTGGTCACTATGTCGCCACCATGCTTTGTTATGGACTAAATATACCGTCAACCTTTTATTCACATAGGAAATGATTTCAGCGCTTCTTGCTCACCTCCTTTGGTTCCTCTCTGCCGCCTTAACCAGGCAAAATACTGATACATACATTGCCACACGTTATCCTCGCCAAAAGGAATTGTTTAAATTGGTTTGAAGCCTGAGTCCATTTGGGGTATGTCGCCATGACACTCTCTAGCCTGCAGCTGCTGCCCCTGCCTCTGCATGCCGTCCCCTATAGTGTCAGGGTCAATTACTGCATGTTTTAGATGTTATCTAGCCTCATTTGGTCACTCTGTCATGGCCATGCTGTTGCCCTAAATTTTGGCATAATGGTGCGATTAAGCAGCCTCAGAGGCATCCATGCATGCTGCCCCTGCTGTTTCCTGTCCATTTCCGTGGTGTTTCCATCATTTTCTGAGGTTTCCAGGTGTTTGACCAAGCTTCTCTGTGCAGAGCCTTGGTCCCCTTGAAAAATGCTCGGGTCTCCCATTGACTTCAATAGGGCTCGTTATTCGAGACGAGTACTCGAGCATCGGGAAAAGTTTGTCTCGAATAACGAGCACCCGAGCATTTTAGTGCTGGCTCATCTCTATTAAGAACTATTATCCGTTGCTGTTGATCACAGAGCTGTTTGACCGTCTTCGTGGAGCCAAGATCTTCTCCAAATTGGATCTTTGAGGGGCCTGCAACCTCATTCGTATCCACCTGGGAGATGAGTGAAAGACCTCTTTTAATACCCTTGTAGGACACTTCGAGTACCTGGTGATGCCATTTGGAATGTACCAGCTGTCTTCCTAGAATTCGTAAATTACATCTTTAGAGACTTGCTTTACCTTGAGTCCCACCAGTTCCAGGTACAGCAAGTCCTCAGCCTTTTAAGGGCCAATTGCCTTTACGCCAAACTGGAGAAGTGCCAATTCCACCACCTGAGTCTTCCATTTATCGGCTATATCATTTCCGACAGAGGTCTCCAGATGGAACGTGCTAAGCTGACTGCTGTTCTTCAGTGGCTTCGCCAGGTAGGACTACGTGCAATACAGAGGTTTCTAGGCTTCACAAACTACTACCGACAGATTATTCCGCATTTCTCCTCCCTGGTATCCCCCATCATTGCACTCACCAAGAAGGGCGCCAACCCCCAACTCTGGCCACTGGCTGCGGAAGAGGCCTTGTCTAAATTAAAGACTGCTTTTGCCTTGGCGCCAGAACTCATTCGGCCAGATACAGGGAAGCCCTTCCAGCTAGAGTTTGACGCTTCCTCTGTAGGAGCAGGAGCAGTACTTACCCAGAAAGGTCCTAAAGGTTGCACTCTCACATGTGGTTTCTTTTTTAAGACCTTATTCTCTGAAGAAAGGAATTACTCCATAGGAGATCGGGAACTTTTGGCAATAAAACTTGTCTTAGATAAGTGGCCTTACCTTATGGAGGGAGCTCATTTTCCAGTCTGCATTTACACAGATCATAAGAACCTCCTCTATCTCCAGACTGCACAGCGACGCAATCCAGGCCAAGCCCGGTGGTCACTTTTCCTTTCCCATTTTAATTTCCTTATCCATTTCTGTCCGGCTGAGAAGAACATCAAGGCTGATGCCCTCTCTCATGCCTCGTATGTCATTGGAGAAGAACCAGTGCCTCCGCATGTCATCCCTCCTGAGCGACTGGTACTGGCCGTGCCTCTGGACCGTGGACAACTACCTCCTGTCAAGACCTATGTACGACCTGCTCTCTAGAGGAAAATTTTGACTCTGAGACATTTTTCACATGTGGCTGGGCACCCTGGGGGGCAGCGCTCTGTCGTCCTTATTTCCCGATTCTACTGCTGGACAGATATGGCCAAGGATGTACGGGACCTTGTTAGTTCCTGTGTTTCCTGTGCCCGGAATAAGTCGTCTGGCTTCCCTCTGGCGTTCTGGCGTTCCTTCTGCAACCAACTTCAAGTGAAATTGTACTTTTCATCCCTCTATCATCCCCAGTTCAATGGGCAGGTGGAAAGAGTTAATCAGACTCTGGGCTGCTATCAATGCCATTTTGTTTCTGCCCGTCAGGACGATTGGTCCACTTTGCTGCAATGGGCAGTGTTTTCTTACAACTCCTTAGACTGCATACACGTCCTCCTCTTCCTCTGCCTGTGTCATCAAATGTTCCTGCTGTTGAGGAATTGGTACGGGACCTTAAGACCATCTGGGAGTAGACTCGCCTTTCCTTATTACAGGCTTCTGCCCGAACCAAGCTCCAGGCCAATAAGAAACTCAGGCCTCCTCCTGTCTTTGCTCCTGGTGACAAGGTTTGGTTGTCCTCCAGGTATGCCTGCTAAAAATCCCTGGCTATAAACTTTGTCCTCGTTTCCTGGGTCCTTTTGAGGTGCTCACTCACATCAATCCAGTGGCCTACAATTTGCGCCTTCCTCCCACCATGCGCATCTTGAACTCCTTCCATGTCTCTTCACTCGAGCCTGTCATCCTGAACCATTTCTCCCTGCAAGTACCTGCTCCTGAGGCTGATTCCACCGACATATTCCAGGTAAGGGAGGTCCTAGATATGAAGACGGTGAAAGGGAAGCGGTTCTTCTTGGTTGACTGGAAGGGGATTGGGCCGGAGGAGAGATCCGAGGGAACCCCAGGATAACATTCTGGACCGCAGTCTCCTGCAGAGGTTACTGCGGCCAAAGAAGAAGGGGGGGTACTGTCACGGGTGCTCCCGCAATCCACGTCTTGGGTTGCAGGCTCACCTGTGAACCTCGATGTGCCTCAGCGCCACCCACCGCTGTGTCTTACCCTCCCAGTTCCTGATTCCCATCCATCGGCTTCAGAAGATTTAAAGGGCCAATATACCGCTAATTGGTGCTGGCCCTTTTCAGGAAATGGATAAAGCCTGGCATCTCCCAGCATTCCCTGCCTGATCTTTGTGCTTATGCCACTGTGAAAGTCTCCCAGCGATATTCCTCTGGGTTCCTGCATTACTGTTCCCATGTTCCTGTTCCCATGTTCCTGTGTTCCTGTTCCCGTGTTCCTGCGTTCCTGTTCCCGTGTTCCAGTTCCTATTCTCCTGCGTGTTCCTGTCTTCCTGCTCCAATACTCCTGTGTGTTCCAGTCCATTCCTGTGTTCCCATTCCCATCTGTCTGGACCTCCCGTTGCTGACCCTGGATTGGACTTGACCTTGCATCTCTGCTACCTTCCCTGAACTTGAGAGACTGTCTCCTGCAAAGGTACCTTGACGTTGGCTGCCACCGCGGGCTAGTCGCACCTGTGGAACAACCTGGTGGCATCTAGCCGCTGGCCCAAATCTCACTCTAAGAGATTGGACAGTGCGGCCCACATACTCGGTAGATTTTTTATGTCATGGGCCCCTCATACATTACAAAAACTATCATATTATGAATTTAATTAGTTTATTCTACAAATTGGCTATTAAGTAATTTATCTTATATTTTTTTTTATATATCGCTCACACATAACTACATAAAAGTGCATACACACATGCGTCGGCGGTGATGATGTGTCACTTGGTCGAGTCCGGTGCCAGCATAGACCGCAGCAGTAACAGGCGGGTGTCAGCTGTATTATACAGCTGACACCCGCTGTGTATGAAGATAGATCCACCCATTAGCTCTCTCCATACATCCCCGCAGCACTAGGATGTAGTAGTACGTCCTGGTGCGCTAAGGGGTTAAAGTCATTCTTGCAAGTGTTATTAAGGCAACTAATTAATCATTGTCTGGGGCTGTGACAGGCCGTGCAATGATGGATTTAACTTTGCAACTTATTACAATTTTGTGCAAGAATATTACAAGGTTCCTCCACTCCGCTCCTGGTGTATGTGAGGCTACAATTATTTTGTTCTTATTTTCGAATTTTAAAGATTCCACAAACTGCTGAAATATTTATTAAAGGGACAACATCCTTTCAAAAATTTGAGGCAGGCATAGAATTATATCAAGTATGTCAAGAACTATGTGTCAAGATTTGTAATTTCACACTTTCAAAGACAAAAGGGCCACATTTATCACAGTTTATAGTCCCTGTGATTTAACAGCAATTCCCAGTGCCGAGGCTTGGAATTGTGACTTCTCCTCCCTCTATGCCAATTGGGTGTGGAGGAGAAGCTGCTGGGCCGTGCAGTGAGCCGGTGAGGGACGTTGCCGCCTCACGCCTGTACAGGCTATATAGCCTGTGCTGGTTAAGGCGTCATTTTAAACAGGGGCGTAAATAGGAGAGGCAGGGCCACCTTGGCAGGCATATGAATGAGGCACCCCTTCCTACTTACAAATATTACATATTTGTATTCTCACATATGTGAGTTACAATATACTCATGTATACACATATACAGCATACACATACAGTGCCATACAATGTGCAGCATAATATGTATATGATGGTGCACATCCTATATTCTTTAGTGTGTTAGGTCGGATGATGTGGCCCCCTGTCACTGCAGGCCCCATAGCAGCTGCTATGGCTGCTACTCCTGTGGTTACATGCCTGATTCTAGACCAGATCAGAAGTACTGAAGAAGTGCCCCTGAGCCTCCTGGTAGATCCAACAAGTGCCAGGGGGCGGGGACAACATCATACACTAACATACTTAGCGTCAGCCTATGGTTAATATGCCCCATATAGTTTAGTTGTAATGCAGGACCCTAAAACTAGCCAGTAAGTTGCTGCTTTTATCCAAAATTTACAAAATCCTTCTAACCAGATGGAAAGGGTGTAGAGTGTTTTGTTTCTTTCTACTGAATATCATAATTGCCCCAGTGTAGACAATTATTTCAATTACGTTTATCAATTATACTAAGAAATACTGGATCTCAGGGGCCGCGAGTCTCTGACTACTTGTCCTACAAATGTATATATATATCAGGCCAGGAGGACCAGGAGAATCCTCTGTGAAATATTCTCAATGGTTTGTGTCCGCTCTCATCTTCACTTTGTTTCTATATAGAATATTCTGGACATTTGACTTTATGAAATTATTGAATTGAATAAAACTAAATCTATTCTCATGAACATGATGGAAAAAAAGAACCTTCACACAAGACGATTCGGGTAACTAGAAACATTTCAAGCTGCTACTGTTCATTTTGAACTATGGACCATAACAGGATGCTTGTCACGGAGATCATACTTTTGGGATTCTCCCATGATTTCTCCATATGTATCATCCTTTTCGTTGGGTTCTTTGTCATTTACGTAATTACCATCATTGGAAATTCTTCCCTCATTCTGGTCGTTATCAATACCTTTCGCCTTCATACCCCAATGTATTTCTTTCTTTGCATTTTATCCTTCCTGGACCTATGTAACTCATCATCAGTGGTGCCTAGGCTGTTGTGGGACCTCTTCTCTATCCAAAGGTCCATATCACTCGGTGCTTGTGCCATACAGCTTTACATGATACTTCTTTTGGGAGGTTACGAGTGTCTTCTTCTTGCCATCATGGCCTATGACCGATATGCAGCCATCTGCAGACCGCTACACTACCCAAGACTGATGAGGTGGAGCATGTGTTATCGTCTGATAGCAATTTTATGGATATTAAGCTTTTTTTTATTTGTATTTCCATCCCTAGCCTTACCTGTACCTCTGTGCTACCCAAACCAGATCCAACACTTCATGTGTGAAATCTTAGCTATCAGAAAAATGACTTGTACTCACTATTACTATAGTGAGATCATTGTACTTTGTATTTGTTTCATGTCCCTTTTACTTCCCTTCATCCTGATCCTTATTTCCTATGCCTGTATTATATCATCTGTATTAAAGATCCATTCTGCAAATAGATCCAAGGCCTTCTCCACCTGCACCTCCCACGTTTCAGTGGTGGCTTTATTCTTTGGCTCTGGAATGGTCATGTATTTTGGAGCTTCAGCGAACTACTCCACAGACCAAGGAAAATATATTGCTGTGTTTTACAATATTTTTTGTCCCATGTTAAATCCTCTTATTTACAGCCTGAACAACAAGGACATAAAAACACAACTTAGAAATGGGAAATCTTTATCTTTCCAAAGAATCTGTAAATAAAAGAACCATTTAGTAAATTTTAGTTTCTGTACCTTATGCTCTATTACCCATCCTACTTTTATTCTTATGCTGCTTTCTCTCCCCTTAAATATTGCAAATGTTATTTACCGATTTTTCCATATTTTCTAGTCTAACTAAGGATTTCACTTATATATGTTTCACTTATATATGTATGTATATATGTTTTTGAGAAAGTATAGTTAAAGAAGGTTAGACCTGTACTTGTGATTTTAAGATTTTCTTCTTTCCTTTATTTTTTCCCTTTTCTTTCCTCATATAATTCATGTAACTAGAAACCTGTGAGTCTAACATCTGTAATCTGCAATGAGACGTCTCACATGGTACATATCATATTACATACAATGATACATTCACCTAATAGGTAAGATATTATTGTAACAATCCAACCTACTACCTCTTCCTCTGGCCCTTAGATAAAAAAAGAGAGTGAAATAGAAATGGGAATAAAAATTCTAGTAGTCTAGTAATCATGGAGGAGTCGCCTATTCCTGTATTCCAATATTGTAGACTATAAAGGAAGAAAAGGGCAATCCATGAAATACAAATACTAATATTGGCTTTAACCCCTTAAGGAAGCAGCTATTTTGTAGCTTAAGGCTCAGTCCCATTTTTTATATTCTGACTTGCGTCTCTTTATATGGTTATAACTTTTGAGCACTGTTATACATCAAAGCGATTCTGAGATTGTTTTTTCTCACATGTTGTACCTCATTTTAGTGGTAAATTTTGGCTGATAAGTTTTGAATTCATTTACCAAAAAAAGAGAAAAAATTATGAATTTTTTTAAAAATTTGCCATTTTCGATATTCGAAGTCATCGTGTTTTTCCATATGTCTACCTTACATTTTCATAACTTTTAAAATGTCTGGATAATTTATTTTGGTGTCACGCGGCTTACAAATCGAATATAGATTTTCTGTATTTTCAGAAATGACAATTTGGGGATAAATACTGTTTTTAATGAAATTTTACATATTTAACATAAAAAACCCTATATAATCAACCCAGTTTCAAATCTGCACCCCTTTTTGGAAGATTGTTAACCCCTCGAGATCTTCATAGAAATTAAATCAAAACAGAGGTGAAATTTAGAATGGTTAAATTTTATCAGTAATACGTTCATTTAGCCCTGAAATTTACACATTTCTAAAAGATAAAAAGAAAACCCATTTTAAAATTTGTTATGCAATTTCCGTTATTGGGGCCATGTGACGGCAGTTTTTTGCGGGATGAGATGCTTTTTCCAGTGTTACCATTTTGGCGTTGAGATCCCCTATTGTTGAGGTACTTTTATTTTGAGGGCTGAGTAGAAAAGTATAAATTCTATTCTGGATTTTCTCCTTTTTTTGGTGTTCCCTTTATAGTATAATAAAATCATGTTATCTTTATTCTATGGGTCGATACGATTTTGGGGATACCAGACTTGAATATTTTCTCTTACGTTTTACTAAATTTGCCAAATAAAGCCCTAATATGGGGAAAAATCTATCATTTTTGCATTTCCATGTTCCCAGTGGCAGAACATTGTTATGTTTTTGGCTACGGAGCTGGTTGATGGCTGTTTTTTGCGGGACATGTTGTACTTTGCAACAGTATCATTCTGGAGTACATATGTTTTTCTGATCACTTTTTATTGCATTTTTTGTGGGATTAGAAAAAAATCATAATTTTAAAGGGGGGGTTTAACAGTTTTTTTTAAAGGCATTCATCATGCGGGTTGAATAATTATTTACTTTTACTCTACAGGTTGTTACGGACACAGTGATATGATATATGTGGTGTTTGTGTTCTCATTTAGACCTTTTTGTGCATTATATATATATTTATAGTTTACGGGGCTTATGGGCATTTTTATTGATTTAATTATTTTTTTTTTAGTGAAAAACACTTTTTAACACTTTTTTATTACTTTCACCATGGGACATGAACAAGCAATCACCTGATTTCTTGTTCATGATAAAACTCTGCAATACTAATGTAAAACAGGTAGAGATGTGAAATTTTTCAAAAATTCGTTTTGCCAAGTTCGCAGAATTTTCCAACAAAGTTAGTTTCGACCCGAATCGAATCAAGGTTGAATCATGTTAAAAAACAGGTATTTCCTGGCTGCAGAGAGCCTGTAGGGTGTTGTAGAAGGTTGTGCCATGCTTAAATATGCATAGGGAGCGTGGTTTGGTCTTCACACAATGCTGTGTTTTAGTATGACACGCACATGACAGCCGCGGCTCTTAGAATCGTTTCACTCTTCACTTCCATTTGCACTTACATAGGCCAACTTCACCAAAATCAGCGAAGCTGGAACGCAGCCTGACAAGGTAACGTCTGTGCCAGCTCGAAAGGACTGAGCTGAGGGCCAAGATCCCACAATAACATCACAGAGTGCACTCTTTTTACACTGACATCAGATGATTCCATAGATTACGACAGAACCTGTTCTTTTAAACGCGGATACATGTAGAAACCTTCCAAAATGTAATATGTAATATGTAGAGCAATAGATCTTAAGGACACACGGAGGTGCTCTAGCTCACACAGTCCACAGCAAACTATAGCATTTTCAAGAAGAAAAAGAGCTGGCACTCGCCGTTATAAAACAATTCATTTGCCCATTCATGGCCCATTTCGCGCTACACTTAATCCTGGCTCCTGCTCTGTCCTTGTCTCCTGCAGCAATGTTTTATGCATTTTTGGAATAAAGACTGAATTGTTTTATAATGGTGAGTGCCAGCTCTTTTTCTTCTTGAAAATGCTTAACTTAAAGGAAACCTACCACTTGAAGTGACAGGTTTAAGAAGAAAATACCGAGCACCAGCTCAGGGTGAGCTGGTGCCTGAGCTTATTTTTGTTAGTGTTTTAAACCGCTGTATCATGGTTTAAAACACTTTTTAAACTTTATAAGCGGCGCAGGGAGGTACGCGCTCATCGCTTACCATGCGCGCGGCTCTCCTTCACTTCCTATGTAGCCGCGCGCATGGTCGCGTGCATGGTAAGCGCCGAGCGCGTACCTCCCTGCTGAAGCAGCTTCGGCTATGGAGTTTAACTCCTCTCCGACCGCCCGCTGACTTTAGACGTCAGCGGGCGCAGGTCCGGATTCTGCAGCAACGTCTTTAGACGCTAATTGCGGGAGCAGAACCCGTTCTCCGGGTGTCCGGTCTCCGTTACCGCTTCTCCCTTCTCCGATCCTCCCTGCATCGCGCCGAATGAGCGCAATGCATAGAGGAGCTGAGCTGAGCGGCGCGGCCGGCGGCTCCATAGACTCGGCGGTCACGTGACCGCCGGGTCTAAAGGGGTTAATCAGAGCTGCTGGGTCTAATAAGACCCAGTACAGCTCTGATCACCTGTCCCCAGTGACAGGTGGTCGTTTCCCCTGTAACTGAGGCTCTTATAGATGCCTCAGTTACAGGGGAAAACTTGTAATAGAAAAAAAAAAGTAAAAATGTCCCCCAGGGGTCTTTTATGACCTCATGGGGGACATCAAGTAAAAACACCACTCACAAACACAAAAAATTAACCCCTTCACGCTCTGCATCCGATATATTGGACGCTGAGCGCAGTGACATAACGCTCAGCTAGAAACTGTGAGTCTAACATCTGTAATCTGCAATGAGACGTCTCACATGGTACATATTATATACATACAATGATACATTCACCTAATAGGTAAGATATTATTGTAACAATCCAACCTACACCTCTTCTCTGGCCCTTAGATAAAAAAAGGAGAGTGAAAATGAAATGGGAATAAAATTCTGTAGTCTAGTAATCATGGAGGAGTCGCCTATTCTGTATTCCAATATGTTAGACTAAAGGAAGAAGAAAAGGGCAATCCATGAAATAACAATACTATATTGGCTTTAACCCTTAAGGAAGCAGCTATTTTGTAGCTTAAGGCTCAGTCCATTTTTATATTCTGACTTGCGTCTCTTTATATGGTTATAACTTTTGAGCACTGTTATACATCAAGCGATTCTGAGATTGTTTTTTCACATGTTGTACCTCATTTTAGTGGTAAATTTGGTGCTAAGTTTTGAATTCATTACCAAAAAAGAGAAAAATTATGAATTTTTTTAAAAAATTTGCCATTTTCGTATTCGAAGTCATCGTGGTTTTTCCATATGTCTACCTTACATTTCATAAATTTTAAAAAGTCTGGATAATTTATTTTGGTGTCACCGCGGCTTACAAATCGAATATAGATTTTCTGTATTTTCAGAAAGTGACAATTTGGGGATAATACTGTTTTTAATGAAATTTTACATATTAAATAAAACCCTAATAATCAACCAGTTTAAATCTGCACCCCTTTTGGAAGATTGTTAACCCTCGAGATCTTCATTAGAAATTAAATCAAAACAGAGGTGAAATTTAGAATGGGTTAAATTTTATCAGTAAACGTTCATTTAGCCCTGAAATTACACATTTCTAAAAGATAAAAAGAAAACCCATTTTAAAATTGTTATGCAATTTCCGTTATTGGGGCCATGTGACGGCAGTTTTTTGCGGGATGAGATGCTTTTTCAGTGTTACCATTTGGCGTTGAGATCCCCTATTGTTGAGGTACTTTTATTTGAGGGCTGAGTAGAAAAGTATAAATTCTATTCTGGATTTTCTCCTTTTTGGTGTTCCCTTTTAGTATAATAAAATCATGTTATCTTTTTCTATGGGTCGATACGATTTTGGGGATACCAGACTTGAAATTTTCTCTTACGTTTTACTAAATTTGCCAAATAAAGCCCTAATATGGGGACAAATCATCATCATTTTGCATTTCCATGTTCCCAGTGGCAGAACATTGTTATGTTTTTGGCTACGGAGCTGGTGATGCGTTTTTTTGCGGGACATGTTGTACTTTGCAACAGTATCATTCTGGAGTACATAGTTTTCGATCACTTTTTTGCATTTTTTTGTGGGATTAGAAAAAATCATAATTTTAAAGGGGGGGTTTAACAGTTTTTTTAAAGGCATTCATCATGCGGGTGAATAATTATTACTTTTACTCTACAGGTTGTACGGACACAGTGATATGATATATTGTGGTTGTTGTGTTCTCATTTAGACCTTTGTGCATTAATATATATTTATAGTTACGGGGCTTATGGGCATTTTTATATGATTAATTATTTTTTTTTAGTGAAAAACACTTTTTAACCTTTTTTATTACTTTCACATGGGGACATGAACAAGCAATCACCTGATTTCTTGTTCATGATAAAACTCTGCAATACTAATGTAAACAGGTAGAGATGTGAAATTTTCAAAAATCGTTTGCCAAGTTCGCAGGAATTTTCCAACAAAGTAGTTTCGACCCGAATCGAATCAAGGTTGAATCTGTTAAAAAAACAGGTATTTCCTGGCTGCAGAGAGCCTGTAGGGTGTTGTAGAAGGTGTTGTGCCATGCTAAATATGCAGGGAGCGTGGTTTGGTCTTCACACAATGCTGTGTTTAGTATGACACGCACATGACAGCCGCGGTCTTAGAATCGTTTCACTCTTCACTTCCATTTGCACTTACATAGGCCAACTCACCAAAATCAGCGAAGCTGGAAACGCGCTGACAAGGTAACGTCTGTGCCAGCTCGAAAGGAGAGCTGAGGGCCAAGATCCCACAATAACATCACAGAGGCACTCTTTTTACACTGACATCAGATGATTCCATAGATTACGACAGAACCTGTTCTTTTAAACGCGGATACATGTAGAAACCTTCCAAATGTAATAGTAATATGTAGAGCAATAGATTTAAGGCACACACGGAGGTGCTCTAGCTCACACAGTCCACAGCAACTATAGCATTTCAAGAAGAAAAAGAGCTGGCACTCGCCGTTATAAAACAATTCATTTGCCCATTCATGGCCCATTTCGCGCTACACTTAATCCTGGCTCCTCTGTCCTTGTCTCCTGCAGCAATGTTTATGCATTTTGGAATAAAGACTGAATTGTTTTATAATGGTGAGTGCCAGCTCTTTTCTCTGAAAATGCTTAACTTAAAGGAAAACCTACCATTGAAGTGACAGGTTTAGAGAAGAAAATACCGCGCACCAGTTCAGGGTGAGCTGGTGCCTGAGGTATTTTTGTTAGTGTTTAAACCGCTGTATAATGGTTTAAAACACTTTTTACTTTATAAGCGGCGAGGGAGGTACGCGCTCACGCTTACCATGCGCGCGCGGCTCTCTTCACTTCTATGTAGCCGCGCGCATGGTCGCGTGCATGGTAAGCGCCGAGCGCGTACTCCCTGCTGAAGCAGCTTCGGCTATGGAGTTTAATACCTCTCCGACCGCCGCTGACTTTAGACGTCAGCGGGGAGGAGGTCCGGATTCTGCAGCAAAGTCTTTAGACGCTAATTGCGCGGAGCCAGAACCGTTCTCCGGGTGTCCGGTCTCCGGTACGCTTCCCCTTCCCGATCCTCCCTGCATCGCGCCGAATGAGCGCAATGCATAGAGGAGCTGAGCTGAGCGGCGCGGCGGCGGCTCCATAGACTCGGCGGTCACGTGACCGCCGGGTCAAAGGGGGAATCAGAGCTGCTGGGTCTAATAAGACCCAGACAGCTACTGATCACTGTCCCCAGTGAAGGTGGTCGTTTCCCCTGTAAACTGAGGCTCTTATAGATGCCTCAGTTACAGGGAAACTTGTAATAGAAAAAAAAAAGTAAAAATTGTCCCCAGGGGTCTTTTATGACCTCATGGGGGACATCAGTTAAAAACACCACTCAAAAAACAAAAAATTAACCCCTTCACGCTGCATCCGATTATTGACGCTGAGCGCGTGAATAACGACAGTGTCCGATATATTGGAAGCGAGCGCACTTGTATGGCGTGAGGGCAGGCGTAGAGTGAGGAGCAGGGCGTAGCGTGGAGGAGCAGACGTAGTGTGGAGAGTAGGCGTGCGTGGAGGAGTAGGCGTTCTGTGGTGGAGCAGGGTTAGCGTGGAGGAGTAGGTGTTCTATGGAGGAGTAATAGTAGCGTGGAAGAGAGGGTAGCGTGGGGGAGCAGGCGTTAGCGTGGGGGGCAGGCATTCTGTGGGGGAGTAGGCATAGCGTGGGAGGATAGGCATTCTTGTGGAGAGATGGACGTGGAGGTGGATGTAGGCGTAGCGTGGAGGAGTAGGCGTACGTGGTGGAGGAGTAGGCGTAGCGTGGAGGGGCAGTGTAGGTGGAGGGGGCAGGTGTAGGTGGAGGGGCAGGTGTAGCGTGGAGGGGCCGTGGTGTGGAGGGAGAGCGTTGTGTGGAGGGGCAGGCGTTGTGTGGAGGGGAGGGTTGTGTGGAGGGGCAGGGCATAGGTGGAGGGTAGGCGTAGCGTGGAGGAGTAGGCGTAGCGGTGAGGAGTAGTAGGCGTAGCGTGGAGGGGCAGGGCGTAGCGTGGAGGGGCAGGCGTAGCGTGGAGGGGAGGCGTTGGTGTTTGGAGGGGCAGGCGTTGTGTGGAGGGGCAGGCGTTGTGTGGAGGGGCAGGCGTTGTGTGGAGGAGTAGTGTTGTAGCGTGGGAGGAGTCGGCGTAGCGGTGAAGGAGTAGGCGTAGCGCGGAGGGGCAGCGTAGCATGGAGGGGCAGTCGTGGTGGGAGGGGCAGGTTTGTGTGGGGGGCAGGATGTGTGGAGGCAGGAGTAGGCGTAGCGTGGAGGGGCGGCGTTGCGTGGAGGGGCAGGCGTGTGTGGAGGGGCAGGCGTAGCGTGGAGAGTAGGCGTAGCGTGGAGGAGTAGGCGTAGCGTGAAGGAGTAGCGTAGCGTGAAGGAGAGGCGTAGCGCGGGGGGCAGGCGTTGTGTGAGGGCAGGCATTGTGTGGAGGGGGGTGTGTGTGTGGAGGGGCAGGCATTGTGTGGAGGAGAGGCGTAGCGTGGAGTGGCAGGCGTGTGTGTGGGGGGGCAGGCGGTGGTGGAGGGCAGGCGTAGCGTGGAGGAGTAGGCGTAGCGGGAGGAGTAGGGTAGCGTGGAGGGGCAGGTGGAGCGTGGAGGGGCAGGGTTGTTGTGGAGGGGCAGGCGTTGGTGGAGGGGCAGGGTGGTGGAGGGGCAGGGTTCTGTGGTGGGCAGGCGTGGTGTGGAGCAAGCGTTGGGTGTGGAGCAGGCGTTGTGTGGTGGAGCAGGCGTTGTGTGGTGGAGCAGGCGTTCTGTGGTGGAGCAGGCGTTGTGTGGAGGGGCAGGCGTTGTGTGGTGGAGCAGGCATTCTGTGGTGGAGCAGGCGTTGTGTGGTGGAGCAGGCGTTCTGTGGTGGAGCAGGCGTTGTGTGGTGGAGCAGGCGTTGTGTGGTGGAGCAGGCGTTGTGTGGAGGGGCAGGCGTTGTGTGGTGGACCAGGCGTTCTGTGGTGAAGCAGGCGTACTGTGGTGGAGCAGACGTTCTGTGGTGGAGCAGGCGTTCTGTGGTGGGGCAGGCGTTCTGTGGTGGGGCAGGCGTTGTGTGGAGGGGCAGGCGTTGTGTGGAGGGGCAGGCCTTGTGTGGAGGGGCAGGCGTTGTTCTGTGTTGTTCTGCGTAGGTTGTGTACTACCCCCACCATGTCCCAGAAGTCATACACTGACTTGGAGGTATATAATTATATGGCCTCTGATATCGAGTCTGCTAGTGGGGACGAGTGTGGGGACATTTTGTTTGTGCAACTCTTCCTCATAAAGCGACTCTGAGGAACCCCCGAGAAGGCGCTTTCGTAGTAGTGCTGAAGTGCCTAAGTACAAGGACAAGAGAGAGGTTGCATCATGATTCTTGGGGTGTTTGTCTCCCGTGGCAGGATCTGGGCACAAGATGACATAATAGATATTTTGTACTATCCATTATGCATCATCCTTGGGGTCCACCTGTGGGGTTAAAATGCTCACTACACCCCTAGATTAATTCATGGAGGGATGTCATTTTCAAATAGGGTCACTTCTCAGGGGTTCCTACTGTACTGATCCCCGAGGGCATCTACAAATGTTTTATGGTGCCAAAAAAAATGTAAATGTACTCCAAATGCCATTGTCTTCCGAGCCCTGCCCTGTCTCCATCTTTTAGATTATTGGCATGTACCCGGTAGAACATGCATGTAGAGATGAGCGAGCACTAAAATGCTCGGGTACTCGTTATTTGAGACGAACTTTTCCCGATGCTCGAGTGCTCGTCTCGAATAACGAGCCCCATTGAAGTCAATGGGAGACTCGATCATTTTTTAAGGGGACCAAGGCTCTGCACAGGGAAGCTTGGCCAAACACCTGGGAACCTCAGAAAAGGATGGAAACACCACGGAAATGGACAGGAAACAGCAGGGGCAGCATGCATGGATGCCTCTGAGGCTGCTTAATGCCAAAATTATGGGCAACAGCATGGCCATGACAGAGTGAAAGAATGAAGCTAGATAGCATGTAAAACATCCAATAATTGACCCTGACACTATAGGGGACGGCATGCAGAGGCAGCGGCAGCAGCGGCAGGCTAGAGAGTGGCATGGCGACATACCCTAAATGGACTCAGGCTTCAAACCAATGGGTGGCAGAGAGGAACCAAAGGAGGTGAGCAAGAAGCGCTCAAATAATATCGGTACATGATAAAAGTTTGCCAGTATATTTTGTGGATTACACAGCAGGGTGGCGACAAAGTTAACATGGAAGCCATGAAAACAACCCAAAATTCTGCCTGACACAGCTCGTTTGATAAGGGGACCATGTATGGAGGCAGTGAACTAGTAGTAGATTAAAGGTGCTGCAGTTAAAACTATGTTAGTTGGATCTTGGCATGGAGCTGGCGCTCCGCTGCCAGGCGAGCTTTCGCCAATCCAAGCCCCTGTCTCTAGGCTACTCCCCAAACAGCACTTCTAAGAACCTTTTGTATAAGATCAAGTGTAGTAGCGTTCTTATAAGTTTAGGAATATGGCGGGTGTGCGGGGAATGTAAACAGAAGCGCAAGAACGCTCTGAAATAATATACGTAAATGATAAAAGTTTGCCAGATTTTGTGGATAACACAGCTGGGTGGCGACAAAGTTTACAACTTTGATGTGGAATCCATTTTAAAACAACCCAAATTTCTGCTGACCACCCTCGTTGATAAAGGACGATGTATCTGGAGGCAGATCATATGGACGACTTTTGGAGGGGTGCAGGAGACAACGTGTGGAGGCTGCTATGGGAGACAATTAATTGGATAGTGCTGATGTGGCAGTCCAAAACTTTTCAAACCAGAGGAGAAGGTAGGTGGCCTCCAGAAAAATAAATAGATTGAGTGCCTGTATGTGGCAGTCCAAAAGTTTTCAAACCAGAGGAGCAGTAGGTGGCCCTCCACAAAAATGAACAGATGAGTGCCTGTATGTCGGCAGTCCCAAAAAGTTTTCAAACCAGAGGAGCAGGTAGGTGGCCCTCCAGAAAAATGAAATAGATTAAGTGCCTGTATGTGGCAGTCCCAAAAGTTTCAAACACGGAGCAGGTAGGTGGCCCTCACAACAGAAATGAATAGATTGAGTGCCTGTTGTGGCAGTCCCAAAAAGTTTCAAACCAGAGGAGCAGGTAGGTGGCCCTCAGAAAAATGAAAATAGATTGAGTGCGTTATGTGGCAGTCCCAAAAAGTTTTCAAACCAGAGGAGGAGGTAGGTGGCTCCAGAAAATGAATAGATTGAGTGCCTGTATGTGGCAGTCCAAAAAAGTTTTCAAACCAGAGGAGCAGGTAGGTGGCCCTCCAGAAAATGGAATAGATTGAGTGCCGTATGTGGCAGTCCAAAAAAGTTTTCAAACCAGGGAGCAGGTAGGTGGCCCTCCACAAAATGGAATAGATTGAGTGCCTGTATGTGGCAGTCCAAAAAAACTTTTCAAACCAGAGGAGCAGGTAGGTGGCCCTCCAGAAAAATGAATAGATTGAGTGCCTGTATGTGGCAGTCCAAAAAAGTTTTCAAACCAGAGGAGCAGGTAGGTGGCCTCCAGAAAAATTGAATAGATTGAGTGCCTGATGTGGACTCCCAAAAAATGTTTAAACAGAGGACCGGGTCGGTGGCCCTCCAGAAAAATTAAATGCATAAAGTACTATAGCTAGAGCCAGTGGGCCCTGTCAAAAAATAGCCAGTTCCTACTGCTTTACTGGACAAAGAGGAGGAGAAGGAGGAAAATGAGGAGGAGGAGGAGTGGATAAAATATTCAGGTTGGCTTCCTTCACCTGGTGGGAGATTGGAAATTATGAGAATCAGGCTTTTTCATTTAATAAGCGTCAGCCTGTCAGCGCTGTCAGTCGACAGGGTGTACGTATCGGTGATGATGCCACCAGCTGCACTGAAAAACCCGCCCGGAAAAGACGGTAGCGCAGGGCAGGCAGAACCTCCAAGGCGTACAGCGCCAGGTCGTGCCACATGTCCAGCTTTGAAACCCAGAAGTAGTTGTAGGGAGCTGTGTGATCATTAGGCGATGGTTATGGTGCAGTACGTACTCCCTCACCATCTTCTGTAAAGATCAGCCCTACTCTGCGAGACTGGGGACAGGTGACAGTGTCTTGCGGGGTGACATAAAGCTGGCAAAGCTTGAAACGTACCCTTGCCAGTGCTGGACAAGCTGCCTGCCGCCTACTCTCCCATCGCTACTTGTCCGCAGAACTACGCCTCTTGCGCTAGCGCTGTTCAGAAGGGAAATACTGTTTCAGCTGTGCACCAGGGTCCTGCTGGTATTCATGCATTCTCACACTCCCTTTCGCTCTCCAGGGATGAGAGTGGAAAGATTTGCTTGTACGTGGGTCCAGGAGAGTGACAACACCAGTAACGGTTGTGGAATAAATTCTTTTGAACGCGAGGGTCACGGGGTAGGCAGCCTAGATGAAATCTGCCATATGCGCCACCAGAGTAACCACACGTAAATCACTCCCCTCCCTGGCTGACTGTCCATCCTCCTCCTCCACACCTCCCAAACTCCTATTCTTCTGCCCATACACGCTGAACAGTGAAGGACTCAACAATGGTCCCCTCTTGTGTTCGCCAACATTCTCCTCCTCTTCCTCCTCATCCTCCTCCCACATCACCTCCTCGATATGCGCGCTGAGAAACAGACCTAAGGGTGCTTGGTATCAACAAGGGAATCTTCTTCCCCGTCTCTTGTGACGAGGCGCAAAGCTTCCGACTTCATGCTGATCAGAGAGTTTTTCAACAGGCCAAGCAGCGGAATGGTGGAGGTGATGATGATGGCGCATCGCCATGACCATCTGTGTTGACTCCTCAAAGTTACTCAGACCTGACAGATATCAGACATCCACGTCCACTCTCATTGTAGACTTGAGGAGGAAGCTGATGACCTGACTACCAGTTCTGTGGAAGTTGACATCTGGCAGTCTACAATATCTCAGCGCTTGCTGGAAAATCGTGGGAAACCATGGTCAGTGGAATTCCACTCGTGGGCACGTGCACAAACAGTCGGGGTGAGCGGGCAGTGGAGGCGGCGCTGCGCTGCCCTGAGATTGCAGCATCTGTGCTGGACTTCTGAAATGAACGCACAGATGCGGCGCACCTTCGTGAGCAAATCTGACAGATTGGGGTATGTCTTGAGGAAACGTGGAACTATCAGATTTAACACAGGGCCAGGCATGGCAATGTGCCGTCTGCCGAGTTGCAGGAGCCGCAACAGGTTACGGCCGTTGTCACACACAAACCATGCCTGGCTTCAGTTCAGCGGTTGGCCAGCCACAGATCAGTCTGCGCCGTGAGACCCTGTAATAGCTTCTTGGGCGGGTGTGCCTTTTATCGCTAGGCTCAGCAGTTTGGCACCGCTCCTGCTGTCGCTTAGCGACGGCACTGCTGGTGCCTAGACTACGACTGATGGCGCCATGAGCAGGATGGTAGTTACGGAGGCGGAGGAGGAGAAGGGGTGGGAGGAGGAGGAGGCAAAGTAGGCCTGAAACACATGGACCAAGGTAGGCCCCGCAATCCTCGGTGTCGGCAGTATATGACCAGCCGCAGGGTTCAGACTCGGTCACCAGCCTCCACACCAAGTAACCCAAGTGCCGTCAGCGATAATAGTGGCCTGCCCGGCAGCACCTGTCCACGTGTCCGTGGTCAGGTGGACCTTGTCAGAAACGGCGTTTGGTCAGGGCACGGATGATGTTGTCTGACACGTGTGGTGCAGGGTGGACGGCACATCGGGAAAAAGTAGTGGCGGCTGGGGATCCGAATACCGAGGGGCGGCCGCCGCCATGAGGTTGCGAAAAGGCCTCGGTCTCTACTAGCCTATAGGGCCAGCATGTCCAGGCTAAGCAATCTGGAGATGTGGACAGTAAGGGCTTGGGGTGCGGGTGGGTTGCACTAATTTGCGTTTCCGTCCAGCGTCTGGGGTATGGAGAGCTGAACGCTGGTGGATGCTGTGGAGGGGATTCGTGGAGGGCGACGATGGGGTTTTGTGGCAGGGTCCTGGCAGGGGCTGAATATCAGCTGAACAGGGGAAGGAGAAGTGGTGTGCACGGCCGGAGGTGAACGGGCTTGTTGCCACTCTGAGTGGGGGTGTTTAGCATTCATATGGCCTGCGCATACTGGTGGTAGTTAAGCTAGTAAATGGTGGAACCATGCTGAGCCTGGTTGGCAAAATGTTGCACACCACAGTCGTCGGTCATCCGGGTCCTTAAAGAACCTCCGATTCTGAAAATCTAGCCTCGCCGCAAGAGCCCTCGCCACGGGAGCTTCATAGTTGACACAATGTGGCGCTGATGCACCAGCTCTGGGCCTGCCTCTCCGTCTGCCCCACCACTGCCTCTTCAACCTGTTCGGTCGAGGACTCTCCTCCGTCTAGATAGCACGTGTTCACCACGGCCTATCAACCCAGCTTGGTCTGTCACATCATATCCTCCGATCCCTCAGTCTGCCCCCCCTCGGACTGGCCCTGACAAAAACTTCACCCTGTCTGAAACGTGTCTACTCATCGTGGACACGCTTTACACACTTCTTCCACTACGTCAAGAAGGTCATCATCAACCACAGACTGTGATTACTGGTGGAAAAACCGGGCATCGGAAAATGCTCGGCAGCAACGGACAGTCGGTTTGTGACTGTGGGAAGGGGTCCAGAAAACAGTTCCTCAGGAGTATGCCGGTTCAAAGGCCAAATTTTCCTGGGAGGGGGCCAGACTGGGGGGAGGAGGCTGAGGTGCAGGAGCTGGAGGAAGTGGCGATTCGGTGAAATGGGTGGACTGCGTGGAAGACCTGACTGGTGGAAAAAATGTGCGCGAAGCATTGCGGCAATCCACGACATCACCGTTCGCACGTTCTGGCCTCAACAGTGCTCTACCACGAGTCCCAGACTTCAGAATGAACCTAGGGAGTGTAGCTCTGCGACGTCCCTGCTCCCTCATCAGCAGGTGGTGTCTACCCCGCCCAGGACACGGCCTCTGAACCCCCTGCAGTAGTGTGCCGTCCACGTCCCCCCCTCGTCTACTACCCTAGCCCTTGGGTGTAAACATTTGAAAATGAGAGGTATAACTTTAATTTTTTAAACTTTTTTGTTGTGTTTTTGTTTTTTTTTGTGTTTTTAGTTTTTAAACCAAACGATGCTATCTATGGCTATGGCTTTTTCTAAGCCAAGTATGAAAGCACACTACTATGCCAGATGGGATGACGCTGAGTTATTAAACAAAATAAACGTAAAATAAAAAAGGGAATGGCAGACTGTGCCTAATGAAACCAACCCACTAATTATTCCACTTCGGTCTTTGCAATGGATAATGTGCGTCACTAAGCGCAAAACACAGCGGTCGCAATCGATCCTACCAATGCATCACAATTTGCTAGTAGATGCAACTGCAGCAAGTACAGCCACCAGCAGATCAACAGAATCAAATTATACGCATACTGTAGGCGTAAGTAAGCCGTTTTTTGGATTCTGCCTATGGCTATTTTCTAGCCAGTATGAAAGCAACACTACTATGCCAGATGAGATGACGCTGAGTTTTAAAAAAATAAACGTTAAAATAAAAAGTAAATGCAGACTGTGCCTAATTGAAATCAAACCCCTAATAATTTCCCACTTTGGTGTTTGAGGTGGATATGTGTGTCACAAAGAGCTAAACACAACGGTAGCAAGTCCCCTGCCAAATTCTCACAATATGGTACTAGCTGCAAATAAAAAAAAAAAGTATAACGTTATTGTAGCCCTAAGAGGGTGTTGGTTCTTGTAGAATCACTCTGAATAACAGTAATTACTAGCCACCCTAAGCTTTCCTGACCAGCAGTAGCTCTCCCTAGCGGCATCCAGACACAGAATGATCGAGCAGCGCGGGCAGCGGCTAGTTATCCCAGGGTCACCTGATCTGGCCAAGCCAACACTGCTATCGACGTGTAAGCGGTACCACGTCTGTGGGTGGAGTGCAGAGTCTCCGGATGTGTGATTGGCCTGTTTTGGCCGCAAAAAGCAAAACGGGGGGAGCTGCCATTTCTACGAGCGGCAAAGTATTCGTCGACAACAGAGACGAGGTTCGAGTACGCTAATGCTCGACCGAGCATCAAGCTCGGACGAGTTGTTCGCTATCTTCTACTTGCATGATGATTTTAGGTGTTTGCCTCCAGTTGATGAATTGGGTAAAATACTCGTTTGACACTACAATTACAATTTAGAGAAATTGCAAAGCAAATTTTACTCGACACACGTTCAATTTGTGTTACATTTGAGCCAGGATTCTTGGGTTAAAATGCTCATACAACCCTAAATAATATCTTTGAGGGTTGTCTTTCCTAAAATGGGATCACTACACAGGGGGTTTCTATTGTACTGGTACCTCAGGGGCACGCCAACACCAGTCTAGTGAAACGGGTCGTCCAAAAGCTAGATTTGCTTGTCCTTCTCCGGCCTGCCGTGTCCCCAGCCTGTAGAATTGCTACAATGGCATTTTCATACCGAAGTAACCACTGGAATGATTTTGGTGGGTGTTTATCCACAGTGGGATGAGTTGGGCTGAATACATTCTTCCTACTTTTGCACATTTGAGAAAACAATGCAATTTTTACTCTGCCCCATCATTTTGTATACATTTGTATTACCTTTTGTTACATATACATTCAGGGGTGAAATGTCATAAACCTAGATTAAATTCTTGAAGGGTGCCTTTCCTAAAAGGGGGTCACTACTTGGGGGTTTCTATTGTACTGGTACACCCCAACACAGTCTAGTGACAGGGTGCCAAAAGCAAAATTTTGCTCCGTCCCTTCTCAGCCCTGACGTTTGCCGCCTGTCAATTATTTTTGGCCCATGTGTGGTATTGCCGTACTCGGAAAACCGAAAGAATTATTTTTGTGGTGTTGGTCTGAAGTGACATGAGTTGGGCACAAGTATTTATGCCTCTAAAATGACATTTTGAGATAAAAACGCAATTTTTAATATGCACCATTACTTTGCATAAATTTGACCATCAGTTGGGGGTTTTAAAATGCTCACCACACCACAAGATAATTCTTTGAGGGTGTTGTAGTTTCAAAATGGTATATTTCTTGGGGTTTCTATTGCACTGGTACCTCACAGGCCTGCGAACATGAACATGACCCTCTAAATCCAAACGTGTGAAAGCGGAGCTGCAAAAAGCAAAATTCGCTACTTCCCTTCTCAGCCCTGCGTGTGCCCGCCTGTCAATTTTTGGCACATGTGTGGTATTGCGTACTCGGGACACCCAAAGAATGATTTTTGGGGTGTTGTCTGAAGTGCAGGGGGTGGGCACAGTATATTAGGTGCTAAAACTGACATTTTTGAGATAAAAACGCAATTTTAATAGCCCATTTACTTTGCATTAAATTTTGACCATCATGTGGGGGGTCAAAAAGCTCGACACAACCCCAGATAAATTCTTTGAGTGGTCTAGTTCCAAAATTGTATAATTTCTCAGGGGTTTCTATTGCAATGGTACCTCACGGGCCCTGCGAACATGGACATGGGACTCCAAATCCGAGACAAGGTGAAAATGGAGCTTCAAAAGCAAAATTTTTGCTCCTTCCCGTCTCATCCCTGCTGTGTACTCAGCTGTCAAGTTTTGGCACCATTTGTGGTATTGCCATACTCGGACAACCCACAAATGATTTTGTGGGTTGTTTACAAGATAGGCCATGGGGGTGGGATACAAAATTAGGCAGTGGGAAATAAATTTTTGAGATAAAAATGCAATTTTTACTCTGCACCATTTACTTTGCATTAGATTTTGGCCAGCATGTCGGGGGTTAAAATGCTCACCTCCAACCCCAGATAAGTCTTTGAGGGGTGTAGTTTCCAAAATGGTATAATTTCTCGGGGGTTTCTATTGCACTGGTAACTCACGGGCCCCGCGAACATGACATGGCACTCTAAATCCAAACGTGTAAAATCGGAGCTGCAAAAGCAAAATTTCGCTATTTCCCTTCTCAGCCCTGCTGTGTGCCCAGCCTGTCAAGTATTGCCACATATGTAGTATTGCCATACTCGGGACAACCTGCAGAATGATTTTTGGGGTGTTTGTCTAAAGTGGCATGGGTGGGATACAATATATTAGGCAGTAAAATTTTTGAGATAAAAATGCAATTTTTACTCTGCACCATTTACTTTAACGGTAGCACGCCCCCTGGGCAAATTAATCACAATGGTATAGCTGCAAATAAAAAAAAAAAAAAAGAAGTATAACGTTGATTGTAGCCGCTAAGAGGGCTGTTGGGTTTGAGAATCACTCTGAATAACATAAGTCTACTAGCAACCCTAAGCTTTCCTGGGACCGAGCCAGTAGCGATGCTCCCTAGCGGATCCAGACACAGCAAGATCGAGCAGCCGCGGGCAGCGCGACTTAGTCTATCCCAGGGGTCACTGCTCTGGCCAGCCAACACTGCTATCGACGTGAGCGGTCCACCACGTATGCTGGGTGGAGTGCAGCAGTCCCTGGCTTGTGTAGATTTGGCTCGGTTCTGGCCGCAAAAAGCAAAACGGGGGAGCTCCATTTCGAGCGGCAAGTAGTCGTCCGAGAGACGAGCAGTTTCGAGTAGCTAAGGCTCGACCGGCATCAGACTCGGAACGAGTATGTTCGCTCCTCTATACTTGCATGATGATTTAGGGTGTTGCGCTCCAGTTGAGAATTGGGATTAAAATGCATGCGTTTGGACACTACAATTACCAAATTGTAGAGAAACTTGCAACCGCAAATTTTACTGACACACAGTTCAATTGTGTTACATTTGAGCAGGATCTTTGGGTTAAAATGCTCTACACACCACAAATAAAGTCTTTGAGGGTTGTCGTTTCCTAAACTGGGGCTCCACTACCAGGGGTTTCTAGTTGTACTGGTACCTCCAGGGCACGGCCAACACGGTCTAGTGACCGGGTGCTCCAAAGCTAGATTTGATGTCCTTCCGGCCAGCCGTGTCCCAACCTGTCGACATATGCACAATGGGCTCCCATAACCAGAAGTAACCACTGCGCTGAGTTTTGCGAGGGTGTTTATCCACAGTGGGAGGAGTTGGGCTGAAACATTTCTTAACTTTATGCACCTTGAGAGGAAAAACCAGCTTTTTACTCTGCCCCCCCCATCATTTGTATAATTGTTCTTAGTTGTATAATCTTACATCTCAGGGGTTGAACTGTCTACAAACCCTAGATAAATCTTGAAGGTGCCCTTTCTAAAAGGGGTCACTACTTGGGGGTTCATTGTATGGACACCCAACTACTAGTTCGTGACAAGGGGTGTCAAAAGCAAAAATTTTGCTGCATTCCTCGCAAGCCTGCCGTTTCGTGTAGCCCCAGCTGTCAATTTTTGGCAATGTGTGGCTGCCGTACGCGGAACACAACCGAAAGCCTTATTTTGTGGGTTTGTCTGAAGTGACCTGAGTTTGGGCCCAGTAATTCGGTGCTTAAAAGGACATTTGAGATAAAAACGGCAATTTTTAATCGCACCCCTACTTGCATTAAATTTTGACCATCCTGTTGGGGCGTGTTGCCATGCTCACCCACACCACCCGCTCCCTTCTTTTGCGGGGTGTCGGTTCTAAAAAATGGTACTTTTTGGGGGTTTCTATGCACTGGTAACTTCCACCAGGCCCTGCGAACCTGACCATGCCCCTCTAAAATCGAACAACGTGTGAAAGCGGCGCTTGCGAAAGCAACTTTTTCGCTCCTTCCTTCCGCCTCGTGTGCCCAGCCTTCAAGTTTTGGCAATGTGTTGGTATTGCAGTTAACTCGCACAACACCCAAGAATTGATTTTTGGTTTTGTTTGTCTGAAGTGGAGGGGTTGGCCCCGTATATATATTAGGGTAAACGCCATTTTGAGATAACTACTCAATTGTTTACATGCACCATTTACTTTGCCTTAAATTTGACAATCATGTTGGGAGGTGCAAAAATGCTCGACACACCCCAGATAAATTCTTGAGTGGCTCTAGTTCCAAAATTGTATAATTTCAGGGGTTTACTTGCACTGGTACTCCGGGCCCGCGAACATGAGATGGCACTCCACAAATCAGACAGGTGGAAACTGGAGCTTCAAAGACAAACATTTGCTCCCTTCCCTTTATCCTGCTGATGTATCAGGCCTGTCATATTTTGGCCACAGTGGGTATTCGCCTATCGGGACACCCAATAATGAATTTTGTGGTGTTTTGTTTAAAGGGCCAGGGTTTGGAGATACAACTATTAGCAGTGAAATTCAGCATTTTCTGAGATAACATGCACTTTTTTACTCTGCACCAGTTTACTTTGCCACTAGATTTTGGCCAGATGTCGGGCGGTTAACAATGCTACCTCCAACCAGATAAGTATGCGGGGGGTAGTTTCCAAAATGGTTATAAATGTCTGGGCTTTTTCTATTGCCACTGCGTGTAATCCACGGGTGCATCGGTGGCACGGCAAGGAAAAATGGAACGATCCTATCATCCAAACGTGAACATAACTGGAGCTGCAAAAGCAAAATTTTGCCGTATTTCCCTCTTCTCAGCCCTGCTGTGTGCTCTGCCCAGCTGTTCAAGTATTGAACATATCTGTAGTAATTGCAATACTGCGGACACCTGCGAATTGAATTTTTTGGGGGTGTTTTGTCTAAAGTGGCATGGGTGGGATACATCTATAGGCAGTAAAATTTTTGAGATAAAAATGCAATTTTTACTCTGCACCATTTACTTTGCATTAGATTTTGTCCAGCATGTTGGGGGTTAAAATGCTCACACACCCCCCCCAACCCCAGCTAAATTCTTTGAGGGGTCTAGTTTCCTAAATGGGACATCTTTAGGAGTTTTCTATTATACTGTTACTTCAGGGACTCTTCAAGTACACTGAGGCACCACAAAACATTTGCAGTCAAATTGGCCTTCCAAAAACCCAATGGTACAAACTCTGTTCTGGACATCGCTGTGCGGGGAAACAGCAGTTGACATCCACATGTCTGGTATTACCGTACTCGGAAGAAGCAGGGCAACAATTTTGGGATGTATATTTACCTTAAATTCCTTCTGAATTTGTCAATTTTAGGGCTAAATGAAATTAATCTTATTCAAAAATTGAAATTTCAACATTTTCAATCCATTTTTGTTTGCTTCCAGAGAAAGATTTAAAGGGTTAAAAGACTTCTCAAATGCTGATTTGAATAGCTTGAGATGTTAGGTTCATAAAAGGGTGTTACTTGTGGGGGTATATAGTACATAAGCCTTTATAGAGCACTTCCAAATTGAATTGGTCACTAAAAATGTAGCATTTTTCAAATCTCTTGGAAATCTGAGAAGTTGCTACTAAAACTTGAAACCTTCTCAGATCCGTAAAAAAAAATGGAAATGTAAAACAAATTATGGAAATAAAAATAAGACCAATGGCAAAAGGTTTCTACAAAAAAAATTTGTGTTATGACTTTTTGTCTAAAAAGTATAACATTTGAAATTTGAAAATTGTCATTTTTTTTCACATTTTTCCTAAATTATTGAATTTTTACCCCCCCAAAAAAGAAACTGATCACCGAAATGATAATACTAACATAAACTACAATATCTCACGAGAAAACAATCTCAAAATCACAAGGATATCTTAAAGTACTGCTGCAGTTAATGAAACTTCGAATATTGTAATATTGTTGAATGTAACCGACTGTGTAGTATTTTTTCTATTTCCCTCATTTTGTTTTTTATGGGTTTGCAATAAATCTGTTTTAGCAGAACCACTTGTTATATTAACTGCTCTCTGTAGCATCCAGTTTGGACACTCGCATTAAGTTTATTACACAACTTTTTGATTTGTAAATAAACTGTTTTGAATCTGTACAATTTCTCTTTCTACGGATTAGTTCTCCTACCTGTAAGTTTTAAATCACATGATGGGGATGACAGGATGAGGCTTGTAAAATGGAATGAGTAGTAGTAGGTTTGAACATATGTAGGTTTTGACACATGAACCATGTTTGTACCGTGTGAAGTCATACCTAAAAAGTTCACTGTTATAGGATGGAAACTAGAAGTTAAATTTTAAGTTGCTCTGATTGGAATTAATACAGGCAGTCCCCGGGTTACATACAAGATAGGTTCTGTAGGTTTGTTCTTAAGTTGAGTTTGTATGCAAGTCGGAACTGTATACTTTATTGTTTTAAGCCCAGTCAAAAATTTTTTGGTCTCTGTGACAATTGGATTTTAAAAATGTTGGATTGTCATAAGAACCAGGATAAACAATAAATTTTAATTACAGGCACCATTGATAACTGTTATAGCTGTTTATTGTAGCCTAGGACTAAAGTACAGTAAATTACCAAAATCCAGAGGTCCGTTTGTAACTAGGGGTCGTATGTAGGTCAGGTGTTCTTAAGTAGGGGACCGCCTGTACATTGTACAAATTCCTGCACTTGTAATTCCCCCATATCAATAGCAGGTCATCCATATAACGACCATACCACTTGATTTCAGGTAGAAACCGATTTCCGTCAGTAAACAAAAACCTCTCCCCCACACTGCCATGTTAATATTGGCCAGGGAAAGGGAGCACTTGGTTTTTGGGGAGAGGTTTTTGTTTTCAGATGGCAATCCGTTTCTCCCCAATATCAAGTGGTATGGTCGTTATATCGACGACCTGTTATTGATATGGGGGGGGAATCGCAAGTGTAGGAATTTGTACAATTTATTCAAAATTACTACTCAGTCGGTTACATTTTCAACTACATACAGTGAGCAGTCTAATAAAACTAAATGTATCATAAAAGAAATACTTACTGTTACTGTATTGTATCTAAAATCAGTGATGGGGTTAACTTCACTTCCAAGAAGGCCTTACAAAGGGGAACAAACCACTAGCATATCCATGGCATCTTAACACTTGCAGTCTATACATGAAGGAAATAGTTCTCACTTTTCTGTTACGGCCTTTGAAACGGTTACCAAACCCCTTCATGGAGGAGACCACATACGTAAGTTATTTACAGGGAAAGTTTTGGGATTTTTTCCCTAGATACAAGGTTTCCACTTGGTCTTAATAAAATACAACACATGATATATCATAAAATAGTTCTTACTCACTTGGTCTATGTATCCCCTTTATGTTGATAACTCTGGGCTGTTATCGGCAGCATGTTGTGGCTGCCAATCAGGATGACTGGTCCACTCTGTTGCCATAGGCAGAGTTTTCCTACAACTCCTTAGACTCTGACTCTGCCAGCTCTGCTCTCTTCTTCATTGTCTATAGACCACACCCTTGCCCTCCTTTTTCTGTCCCCATGGATGTTCCAGCTGTGGAAGAGTTGGCCCAAGATCTTAAGTCTATCTGGGAGCAGACTCGACTCTGACTACTACAGTAATCTGATCAAACCAAAACACGCAGGCCTCCTCCCATCTTCTCTCCAGGTTACAAAGTGTGGCTGTCCTCCAGGTATGTCCCCCTGTAGATCCCCAGCTATAAGCTGGGTCCATGTTTCCTGGGTCCTTTTGAGGTGCTGAAGCGCATCAATCCTATGGCCTATAAGCTGCACCTCCCTCTCACTATGCACATCCCGACCTCCTTCAATGTATTTCTCCTTAAGCCAGTCATCCCGAACCGCTTCTCCCGGAAAGCTCCTCCTCCTGCTCCTGAGGCTGACTCCACCGATGTCTTTGAGGTAAAGGAGGTTGTTAACATGAAGACGGTGAGAGGTAAGTGGTTCTTCCTTGCTGACTGGAAGGGGTTCGGGCCTGAGGAGAGGCCTTGGAATCCTGAGGACAATACTTTGGACTGTGGTCTCCTGCAAAGCAAGAAGAGGGGGAGGCCGAACGGGGGGTTACTGTCAAGGATCCATGTCACAGGTTGCAGGCTCCTCTCTGTGCTCTAGCGGTCTGACTCGCCTGTCCTCGTTCCTGCGCTAGTAGTCAGGCGCACGTGTCCCCACCTCCAGGCTAGCTCACCTGCAGGCTCCCATACATTTAAAGGCCCAGCGCACCATTGATTGGTACTGGCCATTCCTGGAATCCCTGAAAATCCAGCCTTTTCCTGCACACCCTTCCAGATCTTGTTAGTAAATGTGCACCTATATGTGAAGCATTGTAATTTCACACATTAAAACAGGCCCACATTTACCACAACTTGTACTCCTAAAAACAAGCATACAGGCTGTGATTAAGTCGCAATTCCCAGCGCAGTGGCTTGGAATTGCAACATTTCCTCCCAGCATGCCAGTTGGGTGTGGAGGGGAAGGTGCTGGGCCGTGCAGTGGGTCGGTTGCTGCCTCAAGCCTGTAAACTGCATAAAGCCTGCAGGGTATGACATAATATCAGACCATTTCAGAGCCACCTGAAAGATCCAACGAGTGCCAGGGGTCAGGGACAACATCATACACTGACATACTTAGCGCCAGCCTATGGTTAGTGATGGGAGGCAAAGGGTAGCGTTTTTTCACCATGACTTTATCAATGCAACAGAGAGAACCATGCTTTTTGGCCACAGAGAAGAATCCAGCACTGGCAGATGAATCCCTTCTGCAAATTCTCCTTGATGTAGGCTGGCATAGCCGAGCCAAGCAGCAGGTCAATGGGACAGTCATAGGGGCGGTCCAGTGGCAGAATCTCTGCTTGCTTCTCAGAGAAAACATCTGCAGAGTCCTTATAAGCAGCAGGAATACATGACAGCTGCTTGGGTGAGTTCACAGAAGACATTACGGACACTACATGAAGAGCCATGAGACAGCAGGAATGGCACTTCAGTCCCCAGCAAAGGATTTCCCCAGCCTGCCAGTGGAGCACTGAGAGCGTGTTGCTTTAAACATGGGAGGCCGAAAAACAGTGAGAACATAGAACGGGAGAGCACATAAAAAGTCTCTCCTTGTGCAACACCCCAATTTGCAGTGGGGTATGATACTGGACCGGGTCATGGAGAATCTGTCCACTGATGGAAGGGATAACCAGCGGCTTCTCTAGGCGAACCACAGAAAAGTGAAGCTGGGAGACCAAGGCAGCATCCACAAAATTCCCTGCTGAGAAAAAGTCCAGGAAAGCTGAGAATTGAAGCGGGTTGCCTGTTCCAAAATTGAGAGGAGCAGGGACATTCAGACGAGGAGAAGCTTTTCTCTCACCTAGGGACATTTCTCCAAAGAACCCTAGGTGCGGGCATTTCCTGGATGCTGTGAACGGACTGGACAAGTAAGAAAGTGCTTCGGGCTGGCACAATAGAGTCAGAAGTTCTCCTGTCTTAGTCTGGTACGCTCTTGAGAGGTCAGACAAGCTCTATCCACCTGTATCGGCTCCTCTGCAACAGACACAGAAGATGGCTGAGGTGACCCTTGGAAGACTGGATCCAGGCAGGGCAAATGACGGGTCATGACTTGTGGTTGTTCCAGACATTGCTCCTCAGAGTGCTCAGTAGACAGGATGTCTATCTGAGTGACCAGAGAGATTAGATCACTGAGCTTAGATGGGAGGTCCCGTACAAACAGGGTGTCTTTGATCTGACTAGACAGTCCCTTTTTAAAAGTCGCAAGCAAGGCCGCCTCATTCCAATCCAGCTCAGAGGCTAAAGTATGGAACTGGACCGTATAGTCTCAACAGAAGAGTGTCCTTGATGCAGGTACAACAGTTCAATTTCATCAGAAGATGCCCGGGGAGGTTCCTCAAAGACAGACCAAAGTTCAGCGAGGAACGCTGTAAGAGTAGCAGTGACTGGATCGTTCCTGTGCCAGAGGGGAGTAGCCCACGCCAGAGTTTTCCCGGAAAGAAGGCTGATCACGAACGCCAGCTTAGCCCGTTCTGTGGCAAACTGTGAAGGCATCAGCTCTATATGTAAGGAGCACTGAGTAATAAAGCCCCTGCATAACTTGGCCTCACCGTCATATTTGGCGGACATGGATAAACACAGCCTGGGCTCAACAGTAGATGATGTAGGCATAGAAACAAGAGTTACTGCAGGTACCGGACGCTGGGTAGCAAACAATTGCTGCAAGGTGGCGGTGAGTTGTGCAAGCTGCTGTCCTTGAGCGGCAATCTGTTGCGGCTGCTGGATCACGATGGTGGAAAGGTCAGCCATTTCAGGTAGTGAAACCTTTGTGGAATCGATGGCTAGATCTTACTGTCAGGATCAGTGGTAGTGGATCCTCTGGACCAGCAAAGATGATGACGTAAGCTGACACCTGGGACCGCAGTCGAAGTGGCACCCAGTTTCAACAGAGCCCACCGCAAAGTGGTCATTCCACAGGTGTGTATTTTTCCACAAAGGTGGCCAAGGAGAATTACGGAATCGTTAGGCAGAAGCATTGTTGGTGAAAGGCAGCACAGGATCAGAGTCGGGGCGTAGCGGAAGGTCAAGACGGGCAGCACAGAAGTGAAGTCAGGAACGGAATCGAGGTCACAATGGGAATTCAGAATAATTGCACAGGGAATCAAGCTTTCTCAGCGGCTATGAGGCACAAAGATACGGCAGGGAACACAGGAAGAGGCTGGCTATGCAACAGAATTGGCTGCGGCCAGCGCCAATTATCGGAGACTGCCTCTGGAGCTAGGAAAGGTAGGTTCCTGGATGGGGCACACGCAGATAAAAAGGTGCAACCTGCGATATGGGTCGCAGGGGCATCCGTGACACCCATATAGTTTAGTTGTAATACAGTACCCTAAAACAACTAGTGAGTAAGGTCCTGCTTTTGGAAAATAGGAAGAAATTCTTATCCAAAATTGACAAAAACCTTCTAATCAGATGGAAATGGTTTAGAGTGTTTTGTTTCTTTCTACTGAACATCATAATTGCAAAATTATAAGCCCCAGTGTAGACAATTATTTCAATTGAGTTTTCCAATTATACCAAGACATACTGGATCTCAGGGGCCGCAAGTCTACTTGTCCTACAAATGTATATATATATCAGACCAGGAGGGTTACCTGGAATTCTCTGTGAAATATTCTCAATGGTTTGTGTCCGCTCTCATCTTCAATTTGTTTCTATATAAAATATTCCGGACACTTGGCTTTATGCAATTGTTGAATTGAATAAAACAAAGTCTATTGTCATGAACATGATGGAAAAAAGGATCTTCACACAAGACAATTCGTGTACTTAGAAACATTTCAAGCTGCTACTGTTCATTTTGAACCATGGACCATAACAGGACGCTTGTCACGGAGATCATACTTTTGGGATTCTCCCATGATTTCTCTATATGTATCGTCCTTTTCGTTGGGTTCTTTGTCATTTACGTAATTACCATCATTGGAAATTCTTCCCTCATTCTGGTCGTTATCATTACCTTTCGCCTTCATACCCCAATGTATTTCTTTCTTTGCATTTTATCCTTCCTGGACCTATGTAACTCATCATTAGTGATGCCTAGGCTGTTGTGGGACCTCTTCTCTATCCGTAGGTCCATATCACTCGGTGCTTGTGCCATACAGCTTTACATGATACTTCTTTTGGGAGGTTACGAGTGTCTTCTTCTTGCCATCATGGCCTATGACCGATATGCAGCCATCTGCAGACCACTACACTACCCAAGATTGATGAGGTGGAGCATGTGTTATCGTCTGATAGCAATTTTATGGATATTAAGCTTTTTTATATTTGTATTTCCATCCCTAGCCTTACCTGTACCTCTGTGCTACCCAAACCAGATCCAACACTTCATGTGTGAAATCTTAGCCATCAGAAAAATGACTTGTACTCACTATTACTATAGTGAGATCTTGGTGCTTTGTACTTGTTTCACATCCCTTTTACTTCCCTTCATCCTGATCCTTATTTCCTATGCCTGTATTATATCCTCTGTATTAAAGATCCATTCTGCAAATAGATCCAAGGCCTTCTCCACCTGCACCTCCCACGTTTTAGTGGTGGCTTTATTTTTTGGCTCTGGAATGGTTGTGTATTTTGGAGCCTCGGCGAACTACTCCACAGACCAAGGAAAATATATTGCTGTGTTTTACAATATTTTTTGTCCCATGTTAAATCCTCTTATTTACAGCCTGAACAACAAGGACATAAAAACACAACTTAGAAATGGGAAATCTTTATTTTTACAAAAAATGTGTAAATAAAAGAATCGATAGTAAGTTTTGTAAATTTTAGTTTGTCTACCCTATGTTCTTCTCTATTACCCATCCTTCTTTTATTCTTACCCTTCTTTCCCTCCCTTTAAATATTGCAAATGTTATTTTCAGATTTGTCCACATTTTCCACTCTAGTTAAGCAATTCACTTTCATATATGTTTTTGTTAAAGGTTATTTAAAGAAAGGCAGATCTGTACTTGTGATTTTAAGATTTTCTTCTTTCCTTTATTTTTTTTCCCTCTTATTTCCTCATGTAAGCCATGTAACTAGAAACCTGTGAGTCTAACTTCTGTAATAAGCAAAGAGGCCTCTCACATGGTACATATCATAACCTAATAGGTAAGATCTTATTGATCTTATTGTACCAATTCAATCTACTTTGGCCCTAAGATAAAAAAAAGAATAGCCACCTTTTTCTATATTCCTATATCGTAGACTATCAAGGAAGAAAAGGACAATCCATGAAATACAAATACTAATATTTGCATTAAAGACCGTCCATGAGGAGTGGAGGATGACACTGTTCCTAAAGATCTCAAGCTTTAGATGGTTCAAGCTACTGATGAAGCACAAGGGAAATGTACTAAATTCCCTTTGTTGTCCCATAATTCTCCTGTATCGTGGCTACATTTCTTGGGAAGTGTGAATGCAAGTTACAAGCTGGGACAAGTTTAATCCATCAAATCTTCTAAATCTCTACATTTTGTATGTTGTAAATAGCAACACGACTATTAAAAATGGATTTATACTCAAGATAGTGTGATGCAAACACAGGTGAGTTGAAATTACCCGCAACTGCAGTCACATGATCTCACATCAAGAGCTGTGTTGCAGCACAACAGGTGCTAGTGCCACGCCAACAGTGCTGTGGTGAGCTAGTGGTGTCCTGCTGCTGCCTTTGGTTTGGAAGAAGATACACTGCTCGTAACTCCACTTTTGCCAGGTACCAGCAACTGGAGCTTTGGGGCAGCATCCTCCTGACTTGCGGTAAGGCTCTGATCACTTACATTTCAGCTGTTTCGATGAAGCTGCTACTGATGCTCTTGGCTGCTAGGTTCCATTACCGGTGCTCTGTTGCAACCAGTTGTGCAACATGGAGCCCTTGCTGCTGATGGTCTGCCTAGTGGCGGTGATAGGGTGAGAGGCCAAGTTGTTCCTGCAGGGCGGGGTGGGCAGGTGGGGGGGTTCAAATGCGGGAGACAATGCACAGGCTGCGACCTACAGCGGCACCATCTTGGCAGTGCATCTTTTCTAAGTGCCACCAAGATTCCACAAGATTTGGAGTGGGAAGATGATGGAGGACACATTAATTACCACTACCAGGAGTTAATCGAGTTAATGGAGGGGGTCGGAGAGACACAGAAAAGAGTCATAAAGTTTCCAGAGAGAACAGGGAGAAAGATTTGCATTTACACCAATAAACAATAAAGGTGCAAGGAAACACAACAAGAATTAAGCAGACATACCTGTGGATGAGATAAATAAGTGATGGTGAGACCAGGTGAAAGTGATGATATTAATGATGATGATGATGGAATGAAAGGCCATATTCTATAATGCTACAATCTGGTATAATTCTGTGCACTTAAATAATTACACTTAGAAAAGTTGCACTGGGTAAGACCACAGACTTGCCTTTTATTAAGACCAACCAGAAACCGTATCTAGGGAAAAGCCAAAAACTTTCCCTGTTAAGTAACTTAATTTTGCGGTCTCCTCCACGTAGGGGTTCAGTAACCCTTTCAATGGCAGTAACAGAAAAGTGAGGACAATCTTCTTCATGCACGGACTGGAAGTGTTTAGACGCCATGGGTGTGCTAGTGGCTTGTTTATTTTTTTACGACTGAATCTTTTTGGCGTCTTATTCTCACTTTTAGTGCGGATGTGGTGCAGCCAACATACTGCACTTTACAGAATTTACAAGTCATCATATACTCTGCGTAAGTACTGCTGCAGTTAATGAAGCTTTGAATATTGTAAGATTGTTGAATGTAACCGTAGTATTTTTTCTATTTTCGTCATTTTGTTTTTTCATGGGTTTGCAATAAATCTGTTCTAGCAGAACCACTTGTTATAATAATTGCTCTCTGTAGCATCCAGTTTGGACACCTGCGTTGTTTAACCCCTTAATAACCTGGCCCTTTTTTTTTTCTTTTCCATTTTTCACTCCCCACCTTCAAAAATCTATAACTTCTTTATTTTTACACGTAAAGAGCTGTGTGATGGCTTATTTTCTGTATAACCAATTGTATTTCATAGTGATGGTATTGAATATTCCATGTCTTGTACTGGAAAGCAGGAAAAAAATTCAAAATGCAGTCAAAATGGTGAAAAAAACGCATTTGCGCCATTTTCCTGTGGGTTTGGATTTTACCGCTTTCTCTGTGCGCCCAAAATGACAGGTCTACTTTATTCTTTGGGTCGATGTGATCATGGAGATGCCAAATTTATTATAGATTTTTTTATATTTTCATACATTTACAAAAACTTAAATCTCTTGTACAAATATTTTTTTTTATTTTTCCATCTTCTGGCGCTAATAACTTTTTCATACTTCAGTGCACAGAGCTGAGGGTTGTGTCGTTTTTTGTGACTTATGATGTTGTTTTCAATGCTATAATTTTTAGGACAGTACAGCTTTTTGATCGCTTTCTATAGAATTTTATATGTTTTTCAAAATGGCAAAAAAGTGCAATTTTTTACTTTGGGCACTATTTACGATTACGGGGTTAAATTCAGTGGAAAACTGTTATTATATTTTGATAGATCAGGCATTTTCGGACGCAGCGATACTTAATGTGTTTAT